>JAGEOH010001319.1:0-7500 GCA_032207245.1 Pardosa pseudoannulata
TTCCATTGTTGAGTTGGCGTCAAATATTGGCAGCGTTATTCAATCTTGGCATTATTATTGCCTGCTCCTTGGTATTGCGAGTAAGATAAAAATGTATCTACGCTATTAAAATTCAATTAGAAATATATATATATATATATATATATATATATATATATATATATATATGATGGTATTTATACATATGAGACTATTTTCGAATCTGGTAAAAGCTGAATTCATCTCTTTTAGAAATTCGCTTTTTTTCCTATTTTATTATCTTGGCGATGTTTTTATTTCCAGTAATTAAAAACTCGCCGTGTTCTATCAAATTTTTGTTTGCCTTTTGTAGTTGCCATGTCATAAACAAAAACTAACACATGATTATAGGTTTTGTTATTTGAATCTGGAATTATATTTAAAAATTTTATGCATGAAAGGGGAAAACAGGCAAATGATGTATTAAGTACAGGGAACAAATGATTTTTCATTTTAGAAATGGCAACTATGAAAAATTAACAAAATTAAAATAATATTTCAACTTTTGATTAACGTTTAAAATGTGTTTGAAATATGTTAAGTAACTTACTTCTTCTCAACAATTTGTTTTTAGGTAATATAATTGTTTTCGGCCTATGAATTTATTTACTTATTCGTTTCATCAATATTACTTTGATATATTTGTTTTCATTTTGCAGCAATTCAATTGCAGCATTTTTATTTATCCAATTTTGAGACGCCAACTTTTATTCCACCAGTTCTTAAATACACTTAGCGGTATTGCTTAGTGAAATCATTTCGGTCATTCGTTTTCCATTCTTCCAATTAGTTCGAGAGATATTAATGAAAAACCGACTAAAACATCATTTTAATTAGTTAATCAATTTTAATATTTTTAATTATCTTTATTTCCACTGTTGATTTGTGATTTTTATTGTTGGCGTCATTCTGGCCTCTGGTTCTGTATTACATACACAACTATTAAACCAATTATAAGAACGTATGTGTGTAATTGAGGCCTACTTCTCATTAATCGCTGTTTAATATATTACTTTTGGGTCTACTTAAAAATTGGGTTCCCCTTGGCAAATTTGGCAAAAATATTGGCAATATTTACTAAAACACAAAGGTAATCCATCCAAACATTGTATTTCTTGCTTGGGTTGACTTAAGAATTGGGTTCCCCTGCCAACTTGGCGATAATGGTTTAAGTATTGTCCCCTAACATTTTCTCCTGATCTCACCGTATCTAAACAATCTATATCTATATTACAATTTATATGGTATTTGCATCCAACTCTCCTTTTGTAACTCTTTTCTTCTATTAAAAGTGCGCAATGCTTAAAAAAATTAGATATAACAAACCATTAATGGTTCACTATGGCTGATTTCTAATAATCTGGAGCTGTTGCGTTTGTTAACTGTTAAGGGATTTATGGCTCATAAATATAAATATATGGTTTCAAGTTGTTTTCTTTAATTAAGTAAGAGTATATGATTCTATTACGATAGCACACTGTGCAATAATTAGTCGGTAGAAAAAGCAAGAGATAATACTAAGGAATAGGGTACGCCTTAGCAAATTGGCTAAATTATTGGCGATGTTTACTAAAACACAAAGGCATTCCGTCAAAACATTGTATTGATTTTATTGGCGACTTTAATTGAAGCAGGGTGTGCGTTGTAAAGATTGTGTGGCACGGAGAGATCAGGAGAAAATGTTAGGCTACCATACTTATAGATTTATCGCCAAGTTGGTGGGGTATGTTGTTGTGTCAAACTCAATTGTTTTGGCAGGTGAAAAAATATCGCCACAACAAAACATAGCCAATGGGGTTTATAAGTACACATATTCCATACTTGATTGAACGTAATAAAAATAAGAAGAATATGAACTGTTGGGAGTTTATTACTAACTATATTATTTTTCAGGTATTTTTAAGGATATTTTGTTAAGTTTTTATTATATATTTTAGATTCATTATGTTCATGGAATTTGAGTTAACATTCAAAAGTATTATTGGGAGCTATTTAAGAAAGTAATTCTTACCAATTTTTACTCAAATTTCATTATTAATTTTTGAAAATATTTAATGTTTTGTGAACTGAATAGAAATTAATATTTTTGTTTCAGCTTTATTTTAGTAAGTATATAGCGACAATACATCTATTTTGAACATTTTCTTTGTAATAAACTCTTCATATATGCCAACAATTTAAAAAAAGAATTAGTAAACGTTTGTAAATGTCGCGATCTGACTACTAATCTGGGATTTAAGCAGGAAATATGGAATGACAAAATACTTTTAAAAGTTGAAAAGTAAAAATAATAGACAATTTAAAAATAGGCTACAAATTTTGATTAAAATTTTAAATTTAAAGGTTCATATATTCCCAAAATATTTACTATTTGTTTCGGCGATCCCCTTTAGGACTCGTGTATAATGTTAGGAAAGTATAAACTGATTTACTGCATAAAATAACGCAATATTAGAGATAATCTATGGAACACCAGGCTACATCACTATTTTTTAAAAAAATTAAATTTTTGAGAATGTTTGTATGCTATGTATATCTACATATCTGGATCCATCGGTAATAAATATAACACGTTGTTGCGTGAATTAATAGAGAAAGCTGTGGAAGTTGGCACAGCGGTTTACAGGCATCACAGAGCATATACGTAGTTATAACTGTGATTATCCATTATTAATAAACTATCATATACGTCAATAAATCGAGTTGAGGTTTAAGACTTTTATGGACATGAATACCTATAATAATGGTTCTAAAACTATATTTAGGAACATTTATTACCCAGACCGAAGGCTGGGTGCGAAGCAGCTAGTCTTATATATTCATCCAAATAGCTCATTGCTATAGTGTAGTGCCTAGCGTACACTATGATTCATCGTAAAATATTTGGAAAGTGGAAGTATGTGATTTTTCAGGGTAACATTTTTCGGGTTTGGAGGGGGTGATAATATCACTAACCTTATATATAACTTTATCCTGCAAATTATTGAAATATTTCGTATTCTCTCATTATTCAACTATAACACTCCCATTAATTTTAAATTTGTTCTTCTATGGAAGATTTTTAATTTTGCAATGGATATTCTATCAACAAATTTTAAATCTAAAGAACAAATAAAGGCAGACAAAATCCTTTTATTTGGGCCAAAGAAAGCTGTAAATCTTAATTACTTGGAACCAACTCTGAGATTACCCCATCCAGTTAGCCTGTTTCTTAATAATTGTTCCAAATGATTGGCATTAGCAAAATATATAATTTTTTATTGATATTTTTTAGGATGTTTAATAATTTATTTACGCCAAAAATTTACATACAAAAACAAATAATTGTCAGCGTTTTTGTGGCCATTTGATTCAATCTTTAAAATCTCCAATCTACTCATCACCAAGGATGCATTCAATGATTTTATATAAATAATTAAATGTAAACATCTGTTCCATTTTAAAAGTTTATGCAAAGAATTACCTCATAATATTAAAACTTTTCTTACATTTTAGTTGGATATCATTAAAGACTTAAAGAACACATTTATTTTAACTTTGAAACAAATGTGTATAGTTTATGCAAAGAATTACCTCATAATATTAAAACTTTTCTTACATTTTAGTTAGATATCATTAAAGACTTAAAGAACACATTTATTTTAACTTTGAAACAAATATTTATTTTTAGTAACCACGTTGTTAATCTAACATTATAATTAAAAAAGGGAAATAGAATATGTTACAGCGGTTCTTTAGTGGATATATACGATGACACACACAATTCAGAGCATTCAAATGGTAGCTTTTACGTGGATTTTAAAACAGTGATAAATGAAAACTGAAGAATAGAAAAGAGACCAATTCCTTAGCTTAAAGGAAATTTTATTATTCTTTGGTCACTTCCTAAATTTGAAAAAAAGTACTCATCTCTCGACATAAAGCTAAAAGCAAAATGGTTAAAAAAAGATAATTTTTCTCCAAAAAAAAATGCAGGTGACCTCTTCCCCAATTTCGGCCAAAATGATGCCCACTCAACACCGCACATGGCGAGGTCAATGGAAAAAATCCCACCAGCGGCAACCCAAGACGATCGCCAAAACGTAGCGTGAGTAGGAAGAACTGCCTAGGAATTTTATGGCACCAAGCAACGCTCAAGCTGGACAAATGGTGAAAAAGGGGAGAGCAAAACGGGAACCACGGGATGGTCAGAGCGGGTGAATTGAAGGTGACTTGGATATGGACAAGCCGCATTCCACAAAATAAGGTTTCAGGACGCCGGCAATTCCTGACATTCTTTTTTTGAAATAGAATGTGACTATACCACAATGGCAAAGTATAAAAGAATGCCAATCTCTAAGAGATGCTTTATAGAAATTTGAATAATTTATCGTCAAAGTGTCATTTCGTTACGGAATATGAATTCTTTTTCAGTATAAATAGAAATAGATTAGAAAACATGGCGGAAAATATAATCAGGTTCTTTTTTTGCTTTCGTCAAGTTTTTTTGTTGTTATTTAGTAATTGGTTCTAAAATAAACATCTTAAACATTCGAATTTTAACTCAAGAAAATTTCCCGAAAATAAGTCAATTAGCATGTTTAAAAAATATTATATTATAGGAGAAATAAATAAATATATGTACACACACAAACATATATATATATATATATACATACATATATATATATATATATATATAATATATATATATATATATATACATACATACATATATATTACCACACACGCACACATATATATGCAAAACTTTTGTAAGTTTTTTTTTTTTTTTTTTTTTTTTTTTTTTTTTTTTTTTTTTTTTTCCAAATACAATTGTTACTTTTTTATTTTGAAACCCCAACATATATTAAAACGTGTAATTAGCCGTCTACCCCGCATTGTAAAATATCGAGTTTATGGCATTTTAATAAAAATAAATTTGTCTTAGAGTTTTTTTTCTCGGTTTGGTTTGGTTTTGTGTGCTACGGTCTACTCGAAAATTTTTGTCTGTAATTTGATAAAACGAACGATTATAGTTCAATTTTCAATTTTAAAATCCATTTGCAAAATGAAAAATTCTAGACCTTAACATAGGTTGAAAATTGGAGGGTACAGATGCAATTTTTAAGCCAAATTTGACGAGAGGAGGGGATTCTTTGCTCTCCACAAGTACGCATTTACTGCAGACTATTAAGCACACGGGTGCCTTCATTTCATTAATTTCTAGTATTTTTTTATTTCTTTTTTTTAATGTGTATTAACATATGTGTAGGTTTTAAGTATTTTTAGTTTTTATAATAAGCTGTCGTAACAATATGGGGAGATTCAGGGGGGAACCCCTCCTCAAATATTTTAAATTTATTTTAAAGAGATTTGTATTATCTTTGGTTTTTTAAAACCATGTGGTGACGTCCATGTTTTTTTCTTGGTGATCTGTCAGAAAACGCCATTTTCTGACAGACTCCATCTTTTGACCATTTTTGTTTGGCGACTTTAATTTTTTGCCAAGGAAAAAACATGGCGGCCAGAAGAACGTAAATATCGCATCTGTAACAAGTTGATTTTGCCAACTACCCCGCAATGGAATAATGTCAAAAAATGGAGTTTTATTAAAAAGAGTTTTTTGGACTGTTTCTTCTCGATAATTTGATAAAATGAATAATTTTAGTTTAATTTCAAAGTTTAACACCCATTTTGGAACAGAACACTTCGAGACCTTAAGATAGGTTAAAACGTTGATTTACCTGCTGCTTCCCATTGGAAGAATGTGAAAAATACTTTTACAGTAAATGCGAGTTTATGTTGATTAAATCTGTACAGCTTTTTTCGGTATTTTGATTCTATTATTCGGGACAGAAATATGGACACAAACGTTATAGAATGAGCTGCTCGAAAGGCTATATAACGTGTAATTTGTTTCTATTTTTCATACAATACTGATAATTTGGTTCAACCGAAGAACAGTGTGGCCCCGCCAATTCGGCGATCAAGTTCTGTACATGGAACCTAAAATTTTCTCCTGATCTCTCCATGTCTATACATTCTTCATCTATATTTTAATTTATATTATATTTGTATCCAGCTGTTGTTGTGAAACCTTTTTATTTATATACTAGCTGCTTCGCACCCAGCCTTCGGTCTGGGTAATAAAATATTTCGATGAAAGCTTTAGAACCACTATTAAAGATAATAAAACGTATTAATGTAAATAAACCCAGTATTCTTCAGATTTTTGACGATTATGCCAGTTTATTAATAACTGAATTTCCAGCAAGTGCACTTTGTTGCCCGTGAGCCGCTGCATAATAAATTTGCTCAAACATTTTTCTTATGGTAAAATACACTCATGTCCATAAATTAAGGATAATGAAGTTCAGGCAATGAAAGAGACAAAAGCAAAACAAATTTGACTTATTTGTAAAGTCTATTTATTAAACAAAAGGTAAAGAGCAAAAAAGATACTATATGTTTGACATAATTAATAAAAATTGCGATTTTTACTCCCTGGAGCAAATTTCATAAAAGAACCTATTTACAGAAAACAGTATAACATGGTTAGTATGATGGTTAATACGGAGTATGTCTCCCGGACGATGCAATACAAGCGTTACAACGCCTACGCATGCTGAGTATCAGATTATCAATCTGATCTTGGGGAAAATTCCACCACTCATCAAGCAATGCCCTCCGAAGTTCCGATAGACAATTGGGAGGGGGTTGACGGGCTGCAATTCGTCGGCCAAGCATGTCCCACACATGCTCTATTGGATTCAAGCCGGTGAGTATACTAGCCAATCCATACGGGTGATCTCCTCCGATTGAAGGCATTCGTCTACAATGATTGCACGGCGAGGTCGGGCGTTGTCATCCATATACAGAAATTCAGGACCCATGGCGCCCCGAAACAAACGTACATGTTGTTCCAGAATGACATCCCGATAGATGTGGCCTGTCATCGTTACACTCTGAACATGCAGGTCAGTTCTGGAACCTAGAATAATTCCTCCCCAAACGAGCCATCCTGCACCACCGTAACGGTGTCGTTCAATGGTGTTCTCTTGATGGTAACGCGTACCTGGAGCTCTCCATATGAAAGTCCGGCGAGAATCAGAATGTAAACTGAACCTGGACTCGTCGGAAAACATCACACAAGACCACTGCTGCGGTGTCCACAATGCATGCTCTCTAGCCCAGCATAATCGCAGGCGACAGTGAGTTGCGGTAAGGGGAACACATCTGATAAGCCTTCGAGCATATAGACCAATGTTCCCTAAGCGTCTGTACACGGTCTGCCTTGAAACTATCGTACAGGTAGCTGAAGAGAGCTGACGAGACAGGTCTGATGCTGTGCTCCGTCTGTTTCTTTTAGCAGTAACTGCCAAATACCAGTCATCATTCGGCGTAGTAACTCGGGGGCGACCTGTACCTGTGCTGTAACATCTACTCACATTACCATCATGTTTGAATCGTTGCCAAAGCCTGGAGATGACACTCTGGGCG
>JAGEOH010001319.1:15000-24000 GCA_032207245.1 Pardosa pseudoannulata
TGCAAAGTTTTAACTCAACAGTATATAAAATCTGTGCGCAGTTTGTGAAATCCGTTAAACCTCCTGCAACGCTCTTTTATCTCTTAGTGACGGTTTCGTTTTCCCACGTTTTTTCGCCTACTAGCATTTAAGTGCTTATGTCCATATATTTCATTAAAAAAAACTTGAAACTGAAATAAATCGAAACTTATGTTATAGACATGCTTATTGATATTTCTCTTTTTTGCAGGAACCGTCTAATATTGAAGATCAAATAGATAGAAAAGTTAGTAGCTTTTAAGTTTAAATTCTTACATTACACAAACTAAAATTACACAGACTAAAAATTAAGCAGAAAATATGAAAGAACGCATGCAACGCTCAATACTATACTACCAGTATTTAGAGTCGAACGACGGTCGACTAATTAGGGTGCTGTTCTTTGGTACTGTCTTCAAGTTTTCGAATCCCGCTTAGGCATAGATGTTAGTAGTCGATCGAAATTGAATTTAATTAGTAGATTCTGGTCTCATTATTTCCTCTTGTTGAAAACAGTAGACCACATCACTCCAAATCTTTAATTATTAGGGATTTAAAAATGTGAAACATTTTATAAATTGAAAATATTCATGTACAGTGCTTCACTGTCTTTTACGTTTAATGGAAATACAAAACTCTGAAATATAATGTGATAAGGAAACATATGATTTCTTTCTGTGCTTGTTAAATTATACACAATTTCATTAATTTGATTGAATAATATAAACTTATAATTATCTTAATTATATATATATATATATATATATATATATATATATATATATATATATATGTGTGTGTGTGTGTGTGTGTATAACACATTACTATATCTGTACATAATGTAACTACAGTTAATTGACTTAGAAATCGTAGTTTCAACTGCCTCTGTCAAAGCCGGTATCTTTCCGGTTTTATTTTTGTAGACGGATAGGGATATTGTACGTTTTATAGAATATTTTCTTTTCCTATATCGCGCAAGGAAGTAAAAAAAAGAAGCTTAAACATATATGTTACAAAAGAAGTAAATACGAAATTTCATCATTTTAAGGCAAATCATTTTTATGCCGATAGAATCAAAATACTTATCAAATCAAAATATTTTTCAATTTTTTTCATTATTACGATTTATACGTTGTGATCAAATGGTGAACTGCACAAGTAATAAACATAAATTTTACATGAATTTAATAACCCTAAACATAAATTCCTAATATAAATTCCTAACATAAATTCCAACTTAAATTTTATAACTCGCCGTTGTTCTGGGCATCATTGCGACGTGTGTGTTTGAACGCTAGTGTTTACAAACAGGTACATAGTCAAAATTGATTCAGGCGTAGAGAAAATGAGTATTTGTTGTACAAGTAACACTTGTACAAGGAATAAAAATTAAGAATGGTTGAGTTACAGTTATTAAACTCAATACTTTATTTGATTTTTGTAGGTCTCCGAAATCATTATTGAAGAAAAAGTTAATATATCAGATTCTAACGAAAATCACAATAGTTACTATTCCTCCAGCTCCATAAAATTTCCATTGCAAATAAAAATATTCGATGATTAAATTTAAAAGTATGACATATGTACTTAATCTATTATTTAAGCAACATATAAAAAAATAATTATTTAGAGTATAATTATTAATAATTATTTATAAAATAATTATGGGTATTAAATTGCCATTTCATTTAAATGAAATGGCAATTTAATACCCATAAAAGAAATGTTTTATATGACTAGTATATGTGGAAATAAATAAAACTAATCTATAGCTAGAAGTTAAATATAGCTAATAATAATCAATTCCTTAAAAATATATAGTTACTAGCCCTATTTAAAATATTATTAGCATTATTTAAAATATATTGATCTTTAAAAACTTTTTAGACGCCTTTTTATCCATTATTTAAAACTAAACATTAAACTATAAAGATACAATAAAATAACATCATTTCATAATTTTTAATAAAAGAATATTTTCATTCAATCTTCGAAAACTTAAGATTAATACTGTAAGATGAGTTTTACCTCATACCAAAACCAATAATAAAATTTATTTAAAAAGTTAATAATTAGAATATTGCTAGGTAGTTTTTATGAGAATATATTTACAGTTTCCTGCTAGAGGGGTTTTGTCATTACATTCGAATGCAGAATATATTAGGGAAAGGAACATCATTTTTATGCCCTTAAGAAATACATGTTCATTCCAAATAAATGATTATTCGTGCGTGCTTGATTAGAATTAACTTTTGAGGCATCCAAAAATTTCAATTTCTAGTTAAAACAATTATTATAATTAAATCAGTACAGATTAGAAAATGACTTTCTAAAATTTTGGGAATTAATTTGTCTCTAAATGTTTTAAATTTCTTTCAAAATTTTCCCTAAATATCTTAAATATAAACAAACTGGTAGAGGCATGCCTGTGCAAATAAGGAGATAGAGGCCGAGCTTCGGTCAGCAACGTTTATATAGAAATCAAGAGTTTTTGAAAATAAACATGTTCGTTGATTTAGGTTATTAAACTCTAAGTATAGATTATATTTTGCGTTTTACAAATCGTATCCCAGTTTCCTAAGGATGACAAAATTTGAAAAGAAGTGGAAAAATATGTAGTGCATATGGAACATTTTGTAGTACTTTATACGATTTTAAAAATATCAAAATATATAATATGAGTGACGTTTTAAAAAAATTCTGCACGAGGAAAAAGTTTGATTATTAAAATAAACCTTATTGATTTAAATATATATATTTTATTTGTGTAATGTCTAGTTTACATTTTTGAAAACAAAAATATCAGTTCATATGATTTGACGAATTTCACTGTCTTAAATATTTAAAATACTTTGAATGATTAAAATTAAAAACGGAATAAGGGTTTAAAATGTGCTATAAAAATTTGTTTCTAACATACATTTAATTTCCTATGTATCATTCCCCACCATTAATACAGCATTAAAGTTCCATGCCTGGGGTAATATGAAAATGTAAGTGCATATTTTAAAATATTGAAACTCATATCTTTTCTAGTTTAAAATTTAATTAATCTTTTTTTTCTATATTTATAATATACTTACTTGATATATGCTTTATTTCTATTTTATCTATGCATTCCTTACATAAAAACGCAATATATATATATTGTTTTCCTAACATTTAAATAAATGTTTGATCTTAATTTATGTATATTAATGTCTTCAAAAGCTATTTTTTCTCATAGGTTAATATGCATGTGTCAAGCTAGGATTTTAAAAATTGTTATTGCGTACAATCTTAACAGGAAAACTATACACTTTTTAAAAGGAGATTACAAAATTACATTGTAATATAATTCATTGAAATTTAAAATTCATATTATTTTATTGTGAGATAACTTTCGTTGAGATTATACCTTAAAATCATAACAATATAAAATCAAAGTTTTAAATATATTTTCTATATTATCAATAAAAGTCTTTAAATTCATGGGAATTCTAAAAGTTCCTTTCAGAGTGCCATGTAAAAGTTAAAATAAATGCAGTATTAAAATATATACCTTAAACCTAATTCCTTAGAGTATGTAGTTAATGTTGCAATTTATAAATTTTTTTTTCATTTACGGTGTTGTAATGCTTGAAATGCAATGATTCCAGAAATCCAGAAAATATTCGTATTGATAAAACATTCGATTGAAACACAACTCTCAGCATCTCTTAAGAAAAATATATCATTACTGAAACATGTATTTCTTTATTCACCATATCCTCTTAAAATATACATAAAAGATTAGTAAAAAAAATGTTATACATAATTCATAGGGAGTATTGTTGTTTTGGGTACACTTTTTAAATGTATATTCCCAGATTCACTAAAAGACTTTTGTCAAACAGTTTAAAAGAAAAATTTATTTAAAAATGGATAAAATTCAGTAAATGCTTTTTTACCTCTTCCTGTGTACCTATTTTTTTCATGGTCTGATTAAGTTAATGCTTCAGTGAATTTCGTGTTTCCCATCAAATCGTAATTGAAAGCTATTCTTTCGTAACATTTCTTTAATAAATTTTCAGAATTTTTTTTTCACGTTAACCGCTGTTTTCTAAATTATATATTTTAAATAAAATATATTTTTATTTTAAAATTACAGACGAACATTTAAATGCATTAAAAATGTCTTACACAGGCATTGTTTATTAATGCAAAATAATAAGATATGCTAATTGCGTATTAAATTATTTAAACTGCAACAGTTTTTTTTTCTAGAATCGGAGATTTTTAAACCTTAAAACCTTTACAAATGTTTAATGATAATCAGTCAAATCAGTTTTCATTTTTGATTTTAAATATTTATGATTACTTAGAATATTTAAAAATTTAAATATTTTTTCCATATATATATATATATATATATATATATATATATATATATATATATATATATATATATGAATACTCTTCTTTGAAATATTCTTCTAAAACTACAACTTTCCATTAAATATAAGTATTAAAAAAATATACTAACAGATTTCGATATATATATATATATATATATATATATATATATATATACATATTAGTGAAACAAAAATAAAGAATAACTTTTCAACTAGCTGAAAAAGATTAAAAGATTATTAAGAATTGTAGACAAAAGATTTATATAAGGCGTTACTGCCCAGAAGGCCTATTCCTACGTTGAAAGCACCTGACAGAGTCCGGAAATACTATGAAAGAGACACCAATGCTCCCGTTCTGGGAATATTAAAAATAAGTGTCACTATCATTGCTTTGAAGACATCATTTCCTCAAAGCATGAAGGTGCATCTCATATTTCAAACACATTGTATCTTAAAATGACGGTTATAAATATTTAGTGTACTCGAAAACATTTAAGAATCCTGTTGTTTCTCTTTCTTAATTTTCGAATAAAAATAACTATTAATTTTAAAAAAAATACAGAATAATAAAAAGTTAAAGGTTTCTTTGAAAAAAATATATCATACTCCATGTTGTTAGTGTAACCATGATATATTTTACTAGTAAATACCTTTAAAATCTTTTGAGAAAAAAAATTAATCGGAAAATTAATAAATAATTAATTAATAAAATGAATAGTTCCATCAACTGAAGCTTTGGCGGTTAATATGTTTAAATGTCCAAAATGAATAAACTTTCTACTAAACTTGCGAATAATTCTACTAAAAGCTGCTATATAAAACAGTCTAGACTGACTTAAAAAGATGTCAGAATGAATAAGGCGGAGCTCGTCAGTACCTAAATTCTCGTGTTCCATAGCCAAAAATTAAAAAAAAAGTATACAGTATTGCAACACAATAAACACAGCAAGAAAGCAAACTTGAAGCATTCACAAATAGAATAAAAAAGTTTAGTAAGAGAAATAACAAAATGTCAAAATTTTCTCTCATCATCAAGATTGTGAGTTTTAAGAGAAGTAAGTGAATATGACTTCTAATTTTAAGGTAATTATTCTACAAAAGATTCAGCATCATAACAGAAATATTTTATGCTAGATAATTAAAAAGTAAATTTAAAGCCATATTTACCGAAACCAAAACCTTTGTTTAACCCTTTAAAAGTCCCATTTCTTTTTCAAATTCTTCTGCTTCCGTATCGGTTTATTTGACAACTGTACGAGCTGCACAAGCGAGAACTTTTCAATGCATTATGAAAGAAATTTTAATTTATTACCGAAAATATTCTTACATATACAAATACTTTAAAATAAGGTTTTAAAAGAGACTAACAGGTACATCGGACTTGAGAGAAATAATAATAAACGTAAATACTTGTAACACTATAAAATAACCCCGATTAAATAAGTAAAAAGTAATAGTATCCTAATAAATAAAAAATTAATTTTATTTCTATTACAAAGTAGATTCATTGCAGTTAAGTTACAAAAGTTCAGTCTTATTATCTCATATTTAATGCGTAATATATATATTACGCATTAAATATATATATATATATATATATATATATATATATATATATATATATATATATATATCTACATATATATACAAATATATATATATATATATATGTGTGTGTGTGTATATATGTATATATATATATATATATATATATATATATATATATATATATATATATATATATATATATATATATATATATATATATATATATATATATATATATGTATATATATATGTATATATATATATGTATATATATATGTATATATATATATATATATATATATATATATATATATATATATATATATATATAGAGAGAGAGAGAGAGAGAGAGAGAGAGAGTGAGAGGGATAGTTCATAGATAGATATATAGATAGATGTACTGCAGTTAAGTTACAAAAATTTAGGCTTACCATGTCATATTTAATGCAAATGAGTTAGAGTGGTGTAAGAAAAAAAGGCTAGAAAATACCCAAATGCTAAAATTATCTTTCATAAATGTTTAATTTGAGATAAAAACTAAAAACTATATATTGAAGAATATTTTAAAGATCAGAATATTTATTATAAGATATATGAAGAGCATTAATGTATTTAAAAAAAATGTTAAAAAGTAATTTTATATTTGTTCATTTTTTATATTAAGCCTACAAAAACACTGACATGATTAAAGTTTAAAATTTATTTAATGAATTTTACACATCGTTCACTTTTAGAAATTCGTTCACAGTATTCCGGTAAATCCTGAAATATATGTCGCACAGAATGGATACCGAGCATTGGTAATGTTTCTGGAAAATTTGGAGAAGTAGACTATAGTAGTTGTGTATATAGTAGTGTTTTTAATTATATATAATGTTCATAATACATGATAATTAAATGAAATAATATTAAAAAGCTTTAAAATTAAACCCTACTGAACAGAGTCTTGCAATTATTTAGTTATTACAAATTTTTACAGATTTACCGTTGTTTTACGGTTAAGGATAATCGAAATTTCCGAAGTTCTAGTGATATTATGCAGCCCCTATCCACAGAAGAGGAGTTTAGGTGATAAAAATAAAAACTCGACACACAATCTTAAGGACATGTATTTAAGCATAAGCAAAAACAATGAACGCACATGCTGGCACACCTTGTTAAATATTTTCTTATGGTTTTCCATCTGTAAGAGAAAAAAAGGCATATAAGCTCTATCTCATTAAATATATTATGTATTATATAATTATATTGTTATAGTTATGAAGAAACATTAAATTCTGCAGATTTCCAAAAGTTTACTCATTATTAATAGAAACTCAAAATTAGTTCTATGAAAGTAATAAATTTAACATTATTCCCTACTTTCTAATTTTTTATATGCTTTTTCCACATATTTTTATTAAAATATTGTTGTATGTGACCTTATTTATTGCATTATAAAACCGTTTTCGCTTATTTTAAATTACGAGCAGGGAAATTTGTCTTTTCGTACTATGCAGAAAAATGTAGTAAACCGAATATAAAACTTCCATTCGGAAAGCTACATATATCCTATCTAGATTTTTGGTCACTGCATGGAATTGCTTGTTCTGGCTTCAGATTTTTCTCAACCGTCGCCTAAAAAATTCTTAATAAAATAATATTGGTTAAATCTGTGACTAATTGTAGGAAACCTTTTTCATAAAGAAGAAAGCCCTCTTAGTTTAACTGTACTGCATGAACGAAGTAATACACCACTGTGAGCTGATATCGTACATGTATGGTATCCGAGATAGGTTCGTGTATATATTTATCTGCACTGAACAAAAGTATTCAGGAATTTTCGGCTACAAGCAGCTTAATAAAGCTTTATTTCTGCTTTCAGCTGTAAACAATTAACTTCATTTCCATCCTGTTGGCGAGTTACGACTTTGATATCTTTTCGCGTTAATGTTTGTCCAAATTTTTTTTTCTCTTTGTGAACATTTTTATATTTGGTGTACTTGGGGTACTATTTGTTGCCTGTTATAGTTATAAAGAATTAAGTGAAATAATTTACTAAAAATGGCTGAAAGGGAATAACACTGTTATACCAATGAATAGGGTCTAAGAAGGTTTAAGAAGTTTATTCTTAAAACGTTTATATCTTCTCGAAGAGCTTTAATGATATGTAACACCTTACTGGTGTTTGTAAAGGCATTACAATGTGTTTTCCACTATTATATAATGCAATTATAAAATATTCTTAGTTTAATTTCAGTCCTAACATTATGTCATCCAGTGTATGTGGAAAACGCAGTTAAGTGAAAATTCAAAATCACATTTTATCTGAATGTAATGTAAAATTTCCGTTTAATTTGCACTAAAATGTTAAGTATACCACCCTTTCTTTTTCTAGCTGTATAAAAATATTAAATGTGGCGCTATTTGAGGTTGGGGACACTTTCGTTGTCAACTTTTGTGGGGTGTTCAGTTAATCAGGAGTATTTTCATAACGAGGAGTATTTACTTACCCTTGGTAGTCGGAGAATTTCCTTAATTGTAAACAAGAAAATATTGTTCTCGCTTAGTCTAAGAAGTTTACAATTTTATCATTTAAACTACGTAACACGATTAATAAATTTAATTCAAATATGTCAAAATCTTTATATTCATCGAAATTTGTTTTATGAAATTTTATGTATTGACCAAATAAATTACAACTTGATACTTTGAGAATGAACTAGTTTCTATATTGCTCTGATTTATATACAACTTATTTATATTTCAGATTTTTATCATGCAGAACGAATTTATTCAATTAGTAATAATTCTCTGTTTTTTATGGCAGATTTTAAATGAATTTTTTAAACACATTTATATATTGGATTTCATTTTCAGCTTCAAATAATACACTTATATTAAGACACGTTATGAATTGGTAGTGTTATAGGGAACATGAATTGATTTTGCTCCGCACAAAAAGAAATATGCTCAAACTCACCTAAGTTTTCTTTTTTTTTTTTTACGATACTTTTTTTGGTTTTGATGATGTCTTCTGATGGTAGCGATTCTGAATTTAATGTTGATGCAGGGTTAT
>JAGEOH010001320.1:0-24000 GCA_032207245.1 Pardosa pseudoannulata
CGCCCTACATAACGCACTGTTGACACAACATTTCAAATGAAGAAGTAGGAAAACAACTCAACTGTAAACTCCGTGGTCTTCTGCAAACCTCACGGAAACATTACGGTCCCCGTAGCGAAGAACGGGCACACTTGCTACTATGTTATAAATTTCCAAATTTGTTCTACATGTATCATTACTTTTCATACCTTCTAAAATACTGAGGATATATATATATATATATATATATATATATCTTATATATTAAAATCTGATTGTAACTATGTATGTATGTATGTATGTTTGTATGTATGTGCGTCTATCTCCTCGAAAACCGCCGGACGCAGGAGGGCGCTGAAGGTACCAAAAGACGCGGAACGACCCGAGGAAGTCATTTCGCACATTTGCTTTCCGATATTCCAATTAGTTCGAAAGATATGAATGAAAAACCGACCAAAATCGCACTTTAATTTTGCGGCACGCGCTTTCCATTCTTGAGTTGGCGTCAAAAAGGGGCGGTGTTATTCATTGTTGGCCTTATTATCGCCAGATATTTGGTATTCAAAGTAACATAAAAACGTATCAAAGCTATTAAAATGCAAGTTTAAATAAAAGAAAAATGTACTGAAATGTTTGTATATGGGACTATGTTCGTATCAGATAAACGCTGAAGTCATCTATTTTTTGAAAATCACTTTTTTTTTTTTCTAATTTATCATTTTGGCGAGATTTTTATTTACAGTAATTAAAATCTCGCCATGTTCTATCAAATTTGTTTTTATTTCGCAGTTGCCATTTGTTAAACAAAAACTAACTTATTGTTATAGCTTTTGATATATGTAAATACATGTTTATTATGTGGTATATATACGTTTTATATTTTATCATCATGATATTTTTATTTTAAATAAATTAAAAGTCGCCATGTTCCATGAATATTTTTATGTGTCTCAATTGTCAATGTTTAAATAAACCTAACGCGCAGCTAGAGGTTTTATTATTTAAAATTTTATTTTTATATAACTAAATCATTCATGCTTAAATACAAGATATAAGTGATTTACATAAGTACAGGTTCACTAGGGATTTATAAATTTGGTGCACTTTTACAGTAATTTCTAGAAATTATAAGAGATTTACCTATATGCCATGTTATAATAAAGACTTCTGACGTAATTATGCCTCTGATATCACGTTTAAAATACCTCAACTAGAGTAGTAGAGTAGTACTTAAAATGTTTATAAAAATAAGTGAAAGAACTTGAGTCACAAATAAACGATAGACTCCAGGAAGTGGATGAAAAGAAAATACTGTTCAACTCGTAGACAGTAAAATTTGAACTGCTTAGAATAATTTAATTTTAGCTTTTTCATATTTAGATTTTCCATATTTTAAAAACCACTTATTTTACTATAAAGAAATCCCAGAGCTTTAAAGTTTTGTAAGTACATAAAAATTTTTGTTTATGATTAGAAAGCCCGACTCTCACTATTAAAGAGTATGAGTATTGAATATATTTAAGAATAGGATACTCCTTGGGTAATTTTAACGAAAATATTAGCGATGTTTACTAAAATTCAAAGGTATTCCTTCCGAATATTCTATTCCTTGCTTTTTTGGCATCTTTAATTGAGGGATAGCGCGCCATTGTAATAGAATTATACTTAATTATTCCAAACTTTATCGGATATTATTTATTCAACAATTTAGAAAGCCGAATGCTGTAAATTATAAAAAATTAGCTGTAGTGAACCTTTAACAGTTAGCTATATCTCATTTTTAAGTATAAGAGGCATTAAATATATAAGAAAAGGGTAGCTCAAGGAGAATTTAATACTAATATATATAAATCAAAATATAGATACAGATTTTGTGGATATGGAAATATCAGGAGAAAATATTAGTCTACCATGATTAGAACTTTATCGACAAGTTTGCGTGTGTATGCTGTCCATGGGTGAAGATCAATTGTTTAGCCAAGTGACAAAAATGTCGCCAGTTTCAAATATCGTCAAGTTAGTTTGTAAGTATAACTATTCCAAACATTAATGAGAGTAATAAAATAACAGTATGAATAATTGGGAATTTATTACAACTAACTATATTATTTTTCAGGTATTTTAAGGGATTTTTGTTATGTTTTATTATATATTTTATGTTAGATTCATTATATTCATGGAATCTCAGTTAATATCCAAAAATATTTTTGGTAGTTATTTAAAAAAGTAATTTTTATAAAATTTTTGCCAAATTTTATTATTCCTTTTTCAAAACAGCTACCTGTTTTGTGAACTATACAGAAATTAACGTTTTTGTTTTAGCTCTATTTTAGTAAGTATATCACGTCAATACATCTATTTTCCGCATTTTTAGTAATATAATTTTTATATATGGCAAAAATTTAAAAATAGAATTTTGTATCATTTTGGTAAACTTTTGTAAATGTTCCCATCTGACCAACCTACTAATCTAACAGCAATTGTAAAATGACAAAATATATTTAACAAACTTAAAAGTAAAAATAGTAGGTAATTTAAAAATATATTATAAATTTTTGGTTTTAATTTCCAAATTTAATCTAATTCTACTTAACAAAGCTTCGAAGTATACATTTGAACAAACATCTTTCGGCAATAAAATTTTAGTGTGCAATTTAAATATTTGGTTTACAAAAGCTCTTTTGTTCGTATAACAGTTTAAAAACCTTCTACAAATAGTTTTTGAGTAAATTGAACTACAATCAATTTCAGGAAGTCAGTGTTTTTCAATAAAACCTTTTAATTATGAGATCATAGAGTGCCTATACAATTACGCACAATTTATGATCAGAGGAAATCAGAAATTGAACAATGTGACCAATTATTCAGAATATCGCCCAAGAAAATATATCGCCAATAGATCGCCAAAGCACGTCTTAGACATTGTACTGCAGCAAATGCTTAGCGATATCAATTGAGTAATACAAAGATGAACGAAAATTACGAAATACCATATTAACCTTTTGATGAAACATGACAGGAAATGATTTATTAGCATTTGAAAGGGGTTGGGAAAATTTTCCTTCACAATATTGGTGTCTTCAGAATTTAATATGTTAATAGTACTTAATTCAATAAAAATGAAATTAAGTGCTATTAACAAGGGATAAGTAAAAAAATTGTTGGATCTTCCCTTTTAACTTGCATTAAAGAAGCAATCCTTACACATATATATCTCGGAGGTGATGTAGGGTTTCAAACTTTCCATAAGAAACCTTCCATAAGAATGCATTCATGTCGTAATTTAGGATTCTAGGCCCGGAGGATGATCTCATCCTTGAACAGGAATTCATTGAGGAAGGTTACAATTCCCACTTCCACTCTCTCCGCAACACTATTTGATTTGTTAACAAACTTATATTCATCGGCAATTTGCAGCATAAAAGGCTGTTGTAATACTTTTATTACTACTTTTATATATAGTAGTTGTTCTAAAACTTCTGAGTATTTATTACCCAGACCGAAGGCTGGGTGCGAAGCAGCTAGTCTTATATATTAAAATCTGACTGTGACTATGTTTGTATGTATGTATGTATGTATGTATGTATGTATGTTTGTATGTGCGTCTATCTCCTCGAGAACCGCTGCACGGGGAAAGGCGCGGAAGGTACCAAAAGACGCGGAACGACCCGGGGAAGTCATTTCGCCCATTCGCGTTCCGATATTCCAATTCGTTCGAAAGATATGAGCGAAAAACCGACCAAAATGGCACTTTTATTTTGCGGCACGCGCGATTCCATTGTTGAGTTGGCGTCAAATATTGGCAGCGTTATTCATTGTTGGCATTATTATCGTCTGATGTTTGGTACTCCTATTACACTAAAAACGTATCTACACTATTAAAATTCAAGTGTAAATATAAAATATATGATGACATATATGTATATAACACTATATTCGTATCTGATAAATGCTAAACTCATTTCTTTTTTTTATAAAACCATGTTTTTCTATTTTAATTTCTTGGCGAGATTTTTGTTTTCAGCAATAAAAACTCGCCATGTTCTATCAAATTTGTTTTTATTTCGTAGTTGCCATTTCTTAAATAAAAACTAACATATGGTTATATGTTTTGTTGTCTAAAACTCAACTACACTAGAGAAAAAAAGTAGGCAAGTGATGTGTAACAAACAAGTTTTCATTTTAAAAATGGCAAGTATGAAATGTTGACATATTATAGCTACTGTTGATTACAGATTAAAATGTAATTTCAAATAATATAATTGTTTTAGGTGTTTTAGTCTTATTTATTTCGTTTTATCAATATTAATTTGATATATTTGTTTCATTTTCAATTCAATTGCGTCATTTTTATTTATCCAATTTTGAGGCTTTAATCGGTATTCCACCTATTCTTAATTAGCTTGGCGACTTTCGGTAGATGTTTCAGTACTACTTAAGAATTGGGTTCCGGTTGGCAAGTTTGGCAAAAATATTGGCAATATTTACTAAAACACAAAGGTAATCCATCTAAACATTATATTTCTTGCTTTTTCTGGCGACTTTAATTAATACACAGTGCACAATCATAACTTTTATTATATACTCTTACTTAATTAAAGAAAACGACTTGGAATCCGGACATTTACATTTATGGGCAATTAATCCCTTAACAGTTTACAAATGGAACAGCTCCAAATTATTAAAAATCAGCCATAGTGAACCATTAATGGTTTATTATATATAATTATTTTATGTATTGCTCAGTTTTAATATGTAAGAAAAGAGTTACACAAGTTGAGTTGGATGGAAATATCATATAAATTATAATATACATACAAATTGTTTAGTCACAGTGAGATGAGGAGAAAACATTAGGCGACCATGCTTAAACTATTATCGCCAAGTTGGCTAAGGAACCGAGTTCTTTAGTCAAGCTGGTATCTCTTTTAATTTCGTGTTATAAAAGTTGAAACCTTTGAAGTAACTTAATTTATCTAAAATATTTTGTTTTCAGGTAATATAATTGTTCTCTGCCTATGAACTTATTTACTTATTTCGTTTTATCAATAATAATTTGGTATATTTCTTTGATTTTCAATTCAATTGCGCAATTTTTATTTATCTAATTTTGAGATTCCAACCTTTATTCCATCTGTTTTTAATAGGCTTTGCGGCACTGGTTAGGGAAGTCATTTCGGTTATTCGTATGCCAATAATCCAATTAGTTCGAAAGATATTAACGAAAAATCGTCCAAAACAGTTTTAATTATTTAATTAATTTTATTAAATAATTATATTTATATCCAATGTGTAGTTGGCGTGAAAACTATGATTGAATTCTTATTGTTGGCGTTATTATCGCCAGATATTTAGTTCATGTATAGCTTTCATAAATATTAGAAACAAATATATGAACGTATATGTGTAAGTGAGGCTTACTTTGCATTATCTGCAGATAAATATATATATATATATATATATATATATATATATATATATATATATATATATATATATATATATATTTACATCGAAAGATGTAAATCTTTTTTTCTACTTGATTTTTTTAAGTATTACTTTTTCCTACTTTATCACGGCGAGATAAAAAAAAAATCACTTCAATGTATTTTCAATAATTATAAACTGTCCATGGTCTATCCATTTTGTTATTTCGCAGTTGCGATTTCTTAAAATTAAACTGCTGTCATAGTTTTTGTTTTGTTTTAGAACTGGATTTTTATTTTAAATTGCAATACAGTAGAAAATAAATAAGCACATTTCAATAATTATAAATTCGAAATATTCTATCATATTTGTTTCATACTTCATAACTGACATTTTTTAATGAAAACGTCCTTATTTTAATAGGTGTGGATATTTAAAACTTGTATTTAAATATTAATACAAAAAATCTTTAATAGTCAAATGAGGAAAAAATAATTTTCGTTTATGAATTCGTAAGTATGAAATGGGAGTAAAATTAAAAGAATACGGCTATTTTTCATTTGCAATATATCCGTTAGATTAATCCACATAAAATGTATAGGCTATAGCTTTTTCAGTGAATGCAGAAATACTGTGTACATATTCTGTTTATTTTTTGTTAATATTTTCAATAGAACTATATAGCTGAAGTTTAGGTTAACAAAACACTCCAATGAGAATCTATACTCTATCTTGATATTATCATATATGTAAACAGCGTCCATTTGTGTGTTTTGTTTATGTAAATGTGTACAGTTTGTTGTAGTTTTTAAATTTTCCCTTCCGAACTAAAATTTCTTCCTCTCAATTCATACCCCGTGGAATGTCAACCTCTGCAAGTAAAATCCGAGTGAAACGACAATTTTTTTTTTTTTTTTTTTTTTTTTTTTTTTTTTTTATGCGATTTTTCGAGAATCGAAATAGATTTAAGCCTTTCATAATGTCACAATTTCTATACGTAATTGAACTGTTTTATAACATATAGTAACTATCATAAAGTTTTCGTATGTCTTATTTAGTTTAAGGTTACATGATAGATATAAATAAAATTCGAATTTTTATTAATGACTTCGAAAAAATTTCATTTTTACAATTTCATGATACTCCAGTACATCATAAAAGAGGTTCCTCTTTTATATACATGAACTTATTTACTTATTTCGATTAATCCATATTGCTTTGGTATATTTCTTTCATTTTGGATTCAATTGCGCCATTTTTATTTATCCAATTTTGAGATGCCAATCTTTATTCCACCAGTTCTTTAATAGACTTGGCGGCATTGCTTAGGTGAGTCATTTCTGTAATTCGCGTTCCATTATTCCAAATTGTTCGAAAGATATTAATAAAATACGAACCAAAACACCGTTTTAATTATTTAATCAATTTTAAGATTTTTAATTACCTTTCTTTCCGCTTTTGAGTTAGTGGGAAAACAATGAATGGATTCTTATTGTTGGCGTCAATATGGCCAGATATTTGGTGTTCTGTATAACTTACACAACTATTAAGCCAAATATCTGAACGTATGCGAAGTAAGTGTGACTTACTTCGCATTAACCGCTGTTTAATTTATTATTTGTTTTAAATCGAAAGATTTAAATCTTTTTTTCTATTTCATTTATCCTTTCTCAGAAAGTATTTTTTTCTCTTTTATCACGGCGAGATAAAAAAAAATCGCTTCAATGTATCTTCAATAATTATAAAATTTCCATGGTATATCAATTTTGTTTTTATTTAGCAGTTTTCATTTCTTACATTATTGTGTTAAAATTTTTTGTTATTTAAAACTGGATTTTTATTTTAAATTTCAATACGGTAGAAAATAAATAAGTACATTTTAAATAATTATAAGCTCAAAATATACTATCATATTTGTTCTTACTTTATAGGTGACATTTTTTAAAATGAAAACGTCCTCATTTTAATAGGTATGGATAGTTACATTTTTAACATTTTTTGTATTTTAAACATTAATTGAAAAAAAATCATCAGTAGGCAAATGAGGAAAAAATAATTTCCACTTACGAATAGGTCAGTGAAAGTAATGAAATGAAAGTAAAATTAAAAGAACACGGCTATTTTTCATTTGTAATATCTCCGTTTGATTAATTCACATTGAAATTATAGGCAATTACTTTTTTAGCGAATGTAAGAATAGTGTCTATTTATTCTGTTTACATTTTGCTAATCCTTTCAATACAACTATACTTTAATATAACTGAAATTTTGGTTAAATAGAGATACAATATAGATCCTCATTCGACTGTTCTACCGTTGGGGACCAATACGTCAGCAAAATGACATAAATAAACAAGAAGGTTAATAATCCCAAAAGTAGCAATAAAAAATATTTAAGGGCAAAAACATAAAATTCTTAAAAATTTTTAAATTAAGAAGAAATTTAAAGAGTGAAAACTATATCTCATTTTTTAAGCGTAAGATGCATTTAATATATTAGAAAATGGTTGTTCATAGAGAGTATAATACTAATAATATAATATAAATCAAAATATAGATATAGATTACGTGGACACGGAAAGATCAGGAGAAAATATTAGGCTACCATGCTTAGAGCTTTATCGCCAAGTTGGCTGGTGTATACTGTTAATGGGTCAAGATCAATTGTTTAGCCAAGTGAAAAAAATGTCGCCACTTTAAAATATCGCCAATGGAGTTTGTAAGTATAACTATTCCAAACATTATTGAGAGTAATAAAATAAATATATGAATAGTTGGAAATTTATTACTACTAACTGTATTATTTTTCAGGTATTTTAAAGGATTTTTTGTTATATTTTATTACATATTTTAAGTTAGATTCATTATATTTATGGAATTTCAGTTAACATCCAAAAATATTTTTGAAGTTATTTAAGAAATTAATTCTTACCAAATTTTTGCCAAATTTTATTATTCCTTTTTGAAAACAGTTACGTGTTTCGTGAACAGTACAGAAATTAACATTTTTGTTTCAGCTCTATTTTAGTAAGTATATCGTGTCAATATATCTATATCAATATTTTCCGCATTTTTTTAGTAGTATACTATTTATATATATTTCAAAAATTTAAAAACAGAATTGTGTATCATTTTCGTAAACATTTGTAAATATCGCCATCTGACCAAACTACTAATCTGGGATTCTAACAGCAATTGTAAAATGATAAAATATATTTAACAAACTGAAAAGTAAAAATAATAGTCAATTTAAAAATATATTACAAATTTTCATTTTTAATTCCCAAATTTAAATAAACCTTCGAAGTATACATTTGAACAAACATCTTTCGGCAATAAAATGTAAGTGTGCAATTTAATATCTGGTTTGAAAAAGCTCTTTTGTGGGTATAAAAGTTTAATTACCTTATACAAATAATTTTTTTTGTCTAAATTAAACCACGATCAATTTCAGGCAGTCAGCGTTTTTCAATAAAACCTTTAAGTTATGAATTTTTTTCGTAGAGTGCCCGATACAATTATTCACAATTTATGATTAAAGGAATTCTGAAATTGAACGATGTGATCAATTACGAAGAATATCACCCAATAAAAATAGATCGCCAATAGATCACCAAAGCACGTCTTAGACATTGCACTGCAGCAAATATATGGAGATATCAACTGAGTAATAGAAACATACTTACAATTTCATTAAATACACTTTCGAAATCCCATATTAATCTTTTGTATGACACATGAGAGGACATGATTTAATAGTATTTGAAAGAAATTGCGCCCATTTTCCTTCAAAATAATGGTGCCTTCAATAGTTAATAATTTAATAGTACTTAATTCAATAAAAATATAATTAAGCACTATTAACAAGGGATAAGTAAAAAAAATTGTTGGATCTTCCCCTTCAAATTGTATCAAAGAAGCAATATTTACACATATATATATATATCGGTGGTGGTGTAGGGTTTCTAACCTTCCATAAGAATTGCAATATACATTCATGTCGTAATTTGGGACGCGAGGCCCGGTGGATGACCTCAGATCTTTGATCAGGAATCCATTGAGGAAGGTTACAAATCTCACTCCCATTCTCTCCGATACACTATTGTTAATTAACATATTCATCGGAAATTTGCAGCATAAAATGTTGTTCTAATATTTTATTACTACATTTATCTATAGTAGTTGTTCTAAAACTATACCCTTACTTACCCAGACCGAAGGCTGGGTGCGAAGCAGCTAGTCTTATATATTAAAATCTGACTGTGACTATGTTTGTATGTATGTATGTATGTATGTATGTATGTATGTTTGTATGTGCGTCTATCTCCTCGAGAACCGCTGCACGCAGGAGGGCGCGGAAGGTACCAAAAGACGCGGAACGACCCGGGGATGTCATTTCGCCCATTCGCGTTCCGATATTCCAATTCGTTCGAAAGATATGAGCGAAAAACCGACCAAAATGGCACTTTTATTTTGCGGCACGCGCGATTCCATTGTTGAGTTGGCGTCAAATATTGGCAGCGTTATTCATTGTTGGCATTATTATCGTCTGATGTTTGGTACTCCTATTACACTAAAAACGTATCTACACTATTAAAATTCAAGTGTAAATATAAAATATATGATGACATATATGTATATAACACTATATTCGTATCTGATAAATGCTAAACTCATTTCTTTTTTTTTATAAAACCATGTTTTTCTATTTTAATTTCTTGGCGAGATTTTTGTTTTCAGCAATAAAAACTCGCCATGTTCTATCAAATTTGTTTTTATTTCGTAGTTGCCATTTCTTAAATAAAAACTAACATATGGTTATATGTTTTGTTGTCTAAAACTCAACTACACTAGAGAAAAAAAGTAGGCAAGTGATGTGTAACAAACAAGTTTTCATTTTAAAAATGGCAAGTATGAAATGTTGACATATTATAGCTACTGTTGATTACAGATTAAAATGTAATTTCAAATAATATAATTGTTTTAGGTGTTTTAGTCTTATTTATTTCGTTTTATCAATATTAATTTGATATATTTGTTTCATTTTCAATTCAATTGCGTCATTTTTATTTATCCAATTTTGAGGCTTTAATCGGTATTCCACCTATTCTTAATTAGCTTGGCGACTTTCGGTAGATGTTTCAGTACTACTTAAGAATTGGGTTCCGGTTGGCAAGTTTGGCAAAAATATTGGCAATATTTACTAAAACACAAAGGTAATCCATCTAAACATTATATTTCTTGCTTTTTCTGGCGACTTTAATTAATACACAGTGCACAATCATAACTTTTATTATATACTCTTACTTAATTAAAGAAAACGACTTGGAATCCGGACATTTACATTTATGGGCAATTAATCCCTTAACAGTTTACAAATGGAACAGCTCCAAATTATTAAAAATCAGCCATAGTGAACCATTAATGGTTTATTATATATAATTATTTTATGTATTGCTCAGTTTTAATATGTAAGAAAAGAGTTACACAAGTTGAGTTGGATGGAAATATCATATAAATTATAATATACATACAAATTGTTTAGTCACAGTGAGATGAGGAGAAAACATTAGGCGACCATGCTTAAACTATTATCGCCAAGTTGGCTAAGGAACCGAGTTCTTTAGTCAAGCTGGTATCTCTTTTAATTTCGTGTTATAAAAGTTGAAACCTTTGAAGTAACTTAATTTATCTAAAATATTTTGTTTTCAGGTAATATAATTGTTCTCTGCCTATGAACTTATTTACTTATTTCGTTTTATCAATAATAATTTGGTATATTTCTTTGATTTTCAATTCAATTGCGCAATTTTTATTTATCTAATTTTGAGATTCCAACCTTTATTCCATCTGTTTTTAATAGGCTTTGCGGCACTGGTTAGGGAAGTCATTTCGGTTATTCGTATGCCTATAATCCAATTAGTTCGAAAGATATTAACGAAAAATCGTCCAAAACAGTTTTAATTATTTAATTAATTTTATTAAATAATTATATTTATATCCAATGTGTAGTTGGCGTGAAAACTATGATTGAATTCTTATTGTTGGCGTTATTATCGCCAGATATTTAGTTCATGTATAGCTTTCATAAATATTAGAAACAAATATATGAACGTATATGTGTAAGTGAGGCTTACTTTGCATTATCTGCAGATAAATATATATATATATATATATATATATATATATTTACATCGAAAGATGTAAATCTTTTTTTCTACTTGATTTTTTTAAGTATTACTTTTTCCTACTTTATCACGGCGAGATAAAAAAAAAATCACTTCAATGTATTTTCAATAATTATAAACTGTCCATGGTCTATCCATTTTGTTATTTCGCAGTTGCGATTTCTTAAAATTAAACTGCTGTCATAGTTTTTGTTTTGTTTTAGAACTGGATTTTTATTTTAAATTGCAATACAGTAGAAAATAAATAAGCACATTTCAATAATTATAAATTCGAAATATTCTATCATATTTGTTCATACTTCATAACTGACATTTTTTAATGAAAACGTCCTTATTTTAATAGGTGTGGATATTTAAAACTTGTATTTAAATATTAATACAAAAAATCTTTAATAGTCAAATGAGGAAAAAATAATTTTCGTTTATGAATTCGTAAGTATGAAATGGGAGTAAAATTAAAAGAATACGGCTATTTTTCATTTGCAATATATCCGTTAGATTAATCCACATAAAATGTATAGGCTATAGCTTTTTCAGTGAATGCAGAAATACTGTGTACATATTCTGTTTATTTTTTGTTAATATTTTCAATAGAACTATATAGCTGAAGTTTAGGTTAACAAAACACTCCAATGAGAATCTATACTCTATCTTGATATTATCATATATGTAAACAGCGTCCATTTGTGTGTTTTGTTTATGTAAATGTGTACAGTTTGTTGTAGTTTTTAAATTTTCCCTTCCGAACTAAAATTTCTTCCTCTCAATTCATACCCCGTGGAATGTCAACCTCTGCAAGTAAAATCCGAGTGAAACGACAATTTTTTTTTTTTTTTTTTTTTTTTTTTTTTTTTTTCTTTTTTTTTTGCGATTTTTCGAGAATCGAAATAGATTTAAGCCTTTCATAATGTCACAATTTCTATACGTAATTGAACTGTTTTATAACATATAGTAACTATCATAAAGTTTTCGTATGTCTTATTTAGTTTAAGGTTACATGATAGATATAAATAAAATTCGAATTTTTATTAATGACTTCGAAAAAATTTCATTTTTACAATTTCATGATACTCCAGTACATCATAAAAGAGGTTCCTCTTTTATATACATGGAAAGGTAGCGTAAAATCGTGTATGTCATAAAAAAAATCCTTTGCAGCACGTTATGAAAACATTTGTAAAAAACGAAATTTAAGTAATAAAAATATATTTCAATTAAATTTCCACAGTAAAGGCAATAAAAGCATGCATGCCGAAAACATAAAGACATTGTGACATGTGGTACTCATGATGTAGACTCATGTGGTACAGAAAGTCTTTTGGAATTTAGTTATCTTTACGCTGCGGTTACCTGGCAAAAGAGTGAACATATTATTTATAACAGGGTTTGTGTGTTGTTAATAAATTATCATATTTATGAACAATCTGCAGAACCCGAGGTTTCTTTGACATTTTTTATGAATGCGTTTATCTACAGTAGTGGTTCTAAAACTTTATTTGGAAGTATTTACTACCCAGACCGAAGGCTGGGTGCGAAGCAGCTAGTCTTATATATTAAAATCTGATTGTGACTATGTATGTGCGTCTATCTCCTCCAGAACCGCTGGTCGCAGGAGGGCGCTGAAGGTACCAAAAGACGCGGAACGACCCGGGGATGTCATTTCGCCCATTCGCGTTTCGATATTCCAATTAGTTCGAAAGATATCAGCGAAAAACCGACCAAAATGGCACTTTTATTTTTCCTCACGCGCAATTCCATTGTTGAGTTGGAGTCAAATATTGGCGGCGTTATTCATTGTTGGCATTATTATAGCCTGCTTCTTGGTATTCTGAGTAAGATAAAAATGTATCTACACTAATAAATTTAAGTAGAATTATATATATTTATGATGACATTTATGTATATGAGACTATTTTTTCATCTGGTAAACGCTGAACTCATCTTTTTTAGAAAAGCATTTTCTTTTCTATTTTATTGTCTTGGCGAGATATTTATTTTCAGTAATTAATAACTCGCCAAGTTCTATGAAATTTGTTTTTATTTCGCAGTTGCCATATGTTAAATAAAAATTAATGTATGGTTATAGGTTTTGTTATTTAAAACTAGGCTTTTATTTAAAACTTTATGCACGCGAGAAAAAATAGGTAAATGATGTACTTAGATACAGGGAACAAATATTTTTATTTTAGAAATGGCAACTAGGAAATATTAACAAAATTAAAATATTATTTACACGTTTGATTAAAGTTTAAATTGTGCTTTCATATATTATAATTGTTTTCGCTATTTTAGCCTTATTTATTTGTTTCGTTTTATCAATATTTATTCGGTATATTTATTTAGTTTTCAATTCAATTGCGCCAATTTTATTTATCCAGTTTTATTTATCGCCAATTTTATTTATCAGTTGTTAGACTCCGATCTGTATTCCACTTATTCTTACCTAGGCTTGGTGGCATTCGGAACATAATTTTAGGTATATATTTCTTTTAATTACGTGTTATAAAAATACAAATCTTTTAAGTAATTTAAGTCATCGAAAAAATTTGTTTTCATTTAATATAATTGTTCTCAGCCTATGAAGTTATTTATTTCATTTTATTAATATTAATTTGGTATATTTCTTTTATTTTCAATTCAATTGCTCCATTTTTATTTATACAATTTTAGACGCTAATCTTTATTCCACCTGTTCTTTACTAGGCTAAGCGGTATTCCGTATACATTAATGTGTTATAAAAATTGAAATTTTTTAGTAACTTAATTCATCTGAGAGGGTTTAAAATATATTTCTATATAATATTATTGCTCTCGGCTTCCAACCTTATTTACTTACTTTCTTTCATCAATACTAATTTCAAATAGTTATTTCATTTTAAATTCAAATGTGCCATTTTTATTTACCCATTTACGAGCGAGCAATCTTTATTCCACCTATTCTTAAATAGGCTTGGTGGCATTGGTTAGTTAAGTCATTTCGGTCATTCGCGTTCTGATATTCCCTTTAGTTCAAACGATATTAATGAGAAACCAACCAGAACACCGTTTTAGTTATGTAGCATGCTCCTTTCCATAGTTGATTTGGCGTCAAAAACAGTGACTGAATTCTCATTGTTGGCTTCATATTCGTCCGAAATTTGGTAATATGATCGACTTTAATGCAGATCAGCGATCTCCTATCCTGCCAAACCGCTGTTTATTTGGAAAATTTGAAGTAGCTCCGGTTTCTGTCTTAACTGCTGCACATTTTGATATTTTAGTTAGTGATTTTGGCTTGACTGAAGAACAGGGTGTCTTCGCCAACTTCGAGATAAAGCTCTCAGCTTCGTAGCCTAACATTCTCTCCTGATCTCGCCGTGTCCAAATAATCTGTATCTCTATTTTAATTTATATTATATTTGTATCCAGCGCCTTATTGTGAAACCCATTTCTTATTTATTAATGCATGTAATGCTTAAAAATATTACATATAATGAAACATTAACGGTTCACTATGGCTAATTCTTAATAATTTTGAGCCGTTGGCTTTGTAAACTGTTGAGGGATTAATTGCCCATAAATCTAAATGTCTGCTTTCTCTGTGGTTTTGGTTAATTAAGAAAATCTAAATAATTCTATTACATTGGCATAATCTACATCAATTAAAAGTCGCCCAAATAGCAAGGGATTAAATTTTGTTCGAATTAAATACATTTGTTTTAGTAAACATAGGCAACAATTTAAATAAATTTGCTAAGGGGCATTTTTAGTAGTACTGTGATTTATTTGTTTTTAATATATATCTTTATAATATATGTATCTATATACTATTACAGTTAAGTGTAAATTATTTCTTTTATAAACATTGGTGGATTTGGATGTGAGTATTACTTCTCACAATTTACCGATATATAAACTATTTCCACCATTAAAATACCGTGATTACAATCATGCTAAGATTTCAATTAGACATATGTACTCTGTATTCAATATTACAGGTCAACTCTTTTGCCGTTTGCAACCAAAACGTTTGCAAAATAACGGGAAAATATTATAAAAATAAGAAAAAATATATAAATGTGAAAAATTAATTTTAAAAAATTTTGAATTGAGAAAAATTCAAAATCTTTCAGAACCTGCAAATGTAGACCTACACTTCATCTACAGCGCTAAAGTAAATAGATATTATCTATCTTTTAAAGTTTTTTCATGTTTTACTTAATTTAAGCCTATAGGATAGATAAAATACATTGAATTATTTAAAATGACTTGAAAAACTAATAATTTTTGAGCATTTTAATGCTTTAGCATATCGTAAAATTAACTTTTATTCTATGCACTGAAAAAAAGGACGTGTGAAAAAAAAGGAACGTAATAAATTACATTTGCTTGCAATTTATAATCATTTAAAAAATGTTTACACAAATTTTTATTAATAAATAGAATTTCTGAAATGAATTATCACATTCAAAACAGTTCATATATATTACTATTCACAATATGTTAAAATTCGACTCCTACAGTAAGGTAAGTCATGGCATATGGAATTATTATTCAGCCTATCATGGGCAAAACAGTACATGTACTAGACTTTCAGTTTCTAATAAACTATCATATTCGTTAACATTCTGCATCACACGAGATTGATTTTTTTATGAATTTATATATAGTGGTTCCAAAACATTATTGGAATACATTTATTACCCAGACCGAAGGCTGGGTGCGAAGCAGCTAGTCTTATATATTAAAATCTGATTGTGACTATGTATGTGCGTCTATCTCCTCGAGAACCGCTGCACGCAGGAGGGCGCTGAAGGTACCAAAAGACGCGGAACGACCCAGGGATGTCATTTCGCCCATTCGCGTTCCGATATTCCAATTAGTTCGAAAGATATCAGCGAAAAACCGACCAAAATGGCACTTTTAATTTCTTTTCACGCGTAATTCCATTGTTGAGTTGGCTTCAAAACTTGGCGGTATTATTCATTGTTGGCATTATTATCGCATGATGTTTGGTACTCTGATTACAATAAAACGTATCAACTCTATTAAAATTCAAGTGTAAATATATAAATATATGATGGCGTACATGTATATGAGACTATATTCGTATCTGATAAACGATAAACTCTTTTTTTTTTTTTACAAATCCATTTTTTCTATTTTAATTTCTTGGCGAGATTTTTTTTTCAGTAATTAAAAACTCGCCATGTTCTATCAAATTTGTTTTTATTTCGCAGTTGCCATTTCTTAAATAATAACTAACACAAGGTTATAGGATTTGTTATCTAAAACTCAACTACACAAGAGAAAAAAAATAGACAAGTAATGTAAAGGAAACAAACAAGTTTCATTTTAGAAATGGCAACTATGAAATGTTGACGTATTATAGCCACTGTTGATTAAAGTTTAAAATGTGATTTCAAATAATATAATTGTTCTCGGTGTTTTAGTCTTATATATTTATTACGTTTTATCAATATTAATTTGGTATATTTGTTTCATTTTGAATGCAATTGCGCCATTTTTATTTATTCAATTTTGAGGCTTCAATCGGTATTCCACCTATTCTTAATTAAGCTTGGCGACTTTCGGTAGCCATCTCGGGACTACTTAATAATTGGGTTTCCTTGACAAATTTGGCGAAAATATTGGCGATATTTACTGAAACACAAAGGTAATCCATCCAAACGTTGTATTTCTTGCTTTTTCTGGGTGATTTTAGATAATACACAGTTCGCCATCGTAATAGAATTATATAGTCTTACTTAATTAACGAAAACGACTTGAAACCCGGCCATTTATATTTATGAGCAATTAATCCCTTAACAGTTTACAAACGGAACAGCTCCAAATTATTAAAAATAAGCCATACTGAAATATTAATGGTTTGTTATATCTAATTATTTTAAGCATTGCGCCCTTTTAATATATAAGAAAAGAGTTGCAAATATCATACAAATTATAATATAGATATAGATTGTTTGGACACGATGATATCAGGAGAAAAAAAAAATTAAGCGACCATACTTAAACCATTATCGCCAAGTTGGCTGGGGAACCCAGTTCTTTAGTCAAGCCGATATTTCTTTTCCTTACGTGTTATAAGTTTTAAAACCTTTTAGATAACTTAATTTATCTGAAATATTTTGTTTTCAGGTAATATAATTGTTCTCTTCCTATGAACTTTTTATTTATTTCGTTTTACCAATATTAATTTGGTATATTTCTTTGATTTTCAATTCAATTGCGCCATTTTTATTTATCCAATTTTAAGATCAATCTGTATTCCGCCTATTGTTAATTAAGCTTGCCGACTTTCGGTATACATTTCTTTTAGTTATGTGTTTCAAAAATTAAAACGCTATAAGTAACTTCGTTCATCTGATAACGTTTTCAGATAATATAATTGTTCTCGGCTTTTGATTTTATGTATTTATTTCATTTTATCAATATTTTTATTTTTCTGTTTTCAATTCAATTGCGCCATTTTTATTTATCTAAATTTGAGACTGCAATTCCACCTATTCATAATTAGACTTGGCGGCATTGCTTAAAGAAGTTATTTCGGTGGTTCTGATATTCTAATTAATTCGAAAAATATTAATACAAAACAGACCAAAGCACTGTTTTCGTTATGTGGCAAGCTCATTTTCACTGTGGAGATGGCTTGAAAAAGGATAGCCACATTCTAATTATTAGCATCGTTATCGCCAGATATTTGGTGTCCTGTACAACTTACATAACTATTAAAGCAAATATACGAGCGTATGTGTATAGGTCAGGCTTACTTCGTACTAATCACTGTTTAATAGATTAAGTTTTTGTACATGGAGAGATGTAGAACTTTTTCCTACTTCATTTATCTTATTTAGGAAATTTTTGTTTGTTTTGTTTTATCTCGGCGAGATTTTATAAAAATAATTATATACTACCCTTATTCCAACATTTTTCTTTTTATTTCACAGTTTCAGACATATTTTTTTTCATTTCATATCTGACATACCTCAAATGTAAACGCGTTCATTTAAATAGATTCAGATATTTTAAACTTAGCTGTTTTATATTTAAAACATTAATACAAAAAATCCTCAGTAGGCAAAGATCGAAAAAAGTAGTTTTCATTTAAATTTGCTAACTTTTAATACAATTTAATTTAAGAGAACACGGCTATTTTTCTTTTAGAATAAATAGGTTCATTAGATATATTAACCCAACAATGAATTTACATCCTATTGCTGTTTTCACATTGTAGATTTGCTGTACACTTTTTCTATTTCCTTTTATTTATTCTTTTACAATAACTATTCTGCAATTTAACTGAAGTTTAGGCTAAATAGGATCAGATACAAAATAGGTCATAATCGAAATTTTTGCCGTTGGCGACGAAAACATTAGCGAAATAGAGACATAATATACACGGGAATGTAAAATAATCACAAAAGTAACAATAAAATATGTAAGCTTGAAAATTAAAATTTTTTAGAAGAAATTTGAAAGATGAAAACAAATTTATAACGAGTGTTACATGTGAAATAAATCTTTGCAAAGTAAGAAAAAAGCCCAAAATTGCAAAACCTACCAATGAGAACATACACTGATACTGCACCATTAAATCTATAAACATTATCTCTATACATAAAACAGTGTCCGTTTGTTTGTGTTTTGTTTGTATAAATGTATGCGGTTTGTTGAATTTTTCAAATTCTTTGATATTTTCAACTGCCTAAATTAAAAGTTGTTCCTCACAATCTATCACGTAAAATAAGAGTCTAGGCAAGTAAAATTCGATAGTAAAAACATTTTTTTTTACGATTTTTCAAAAAGGAATCAAAATTTAACTTAAGCATTTAATAACATCACAATTTAAGAAATCGAACGAGTCTATAGCATAAAATAACTAACATAAAGTTGTCATATGTCTTATGTAGTGTAAGCCTATCTGATAGATATAATGAATTCTTTATAACGATTTTAAAATTAACGAGGTAAAAACAACGAAACGACGAAAAAACGTGTTTTAACGAAGAAAAAAATGTAAAATTAGGTATGTAATAAAATATTTCTTAAAAAGTTTATTTAAAATATAGTCTTACAGTAATGACATACATGTATGCATATCCATAACATGTTGAAAACTGACTCATGTAGTACAGAAAGTCGTGGAATTTAGCGTCATTACGCTGCGGTTTCGGGCAATACTATGTACCTACATATCAATAATTCAGCTTGTCCGTTGTAAAAAAACCATCATATCTGTCAACAATCTGCAGCATGCAAGTTTTTAAAATATTTTTATAAATTTGGTTATCTATAGTAGTTGATTTAAATTCTTATTTGGAAAAAATTTGCTGAAAATATTACGCTGTGTATCCTGGGAAATATTGTGCAGATTGGATAGTCTGTTGTTTAAACTATCATATTAGAGAACAATCTGCAGCATACGAGATTTATTTAATATTTTTCTTAATACGTTTATCATTAATAGGAGTTCTAAACATTTCATCGAAAAAAATTCAATACCCAAACCGAAGGCTGGGTGCGAAGCAGCTAGTCTTATATATTAAAATCTGTATGTATGTATGTATCTATCTATGTATGTGCGTCTATCTCCTCGAGAACCGCTGGACGCAGAAGGGCGCCGAAGGTACCAAAAGACGCGGAACGACACAGGGATGTCATTTCGCCCATTCGCGTTCCGATATTCCAATTCGTTCGAAAGATATCAGCGAAAAACCGACCAAAATGGCACTTTTATTTTTCAGCAATTCCATTGTTGAGTTGGCGTCAAATATTGGCAGCGTTATTCAATCTTTCATTATTATCGTCTGATATTTTTGTACTCCGAATAAAATAAAAACCTATTTACGCTATTTAAATTCAAATGTAAATATATAAATATATGAGGACATTTATGTATTTGACTATTTTCGAATATGTTAAACTCTAAACTCATTATTTTCAGAAAATCGCTTTTTTTCTATTTTATTATCTTGGCGAGATTTTTGTTTTCTGCAATTATAAGCGTGCCATGTTCTATCAAATTTGTTTTTATTTCATAGCAGCCATTTCGTAAACAAAAAACTAAGTTATTTTTATAGGTTTTGACATATTAAAAGTAGATTTTTATTATTTGGTAGGTATAATTTTTATATTTTATCATGATATTTTTATTTTAAATAAATTAAAAGTCGTCATGTTCATAAATATTTTTATTTGTCCCAATTGTCAATGTTTAAATAAAACTAACACATTGCTATAGGTTTTATTATTTAAAATTTTATTTCTATATAACTAAATTATTCATGCTTATATACAACAAATAAGTAAAGTACAGGGATTTTTAAATTTGATGCAATTTTGCATAGATTTACATACTATACATATAAGAATTTACACCATTTGTCTCATAATAACGACTTCTGACGTGATTATGACGCGAATGTCGCCTGTGAAATATCCCAACTACAGTAGAGTAGCACCAAAATGCCTATAAAATTAAGTTAATAATTTTTTTGACTCTATGAATCGGTTGAAAAAAAAATGCTCAACTCGTGGACAATAAAATTTCAACTGCTTGGATTAATTTAATTTGAGTTCTTTCATATATCTACCGACTTGAAGTTTTATCAAAATTATTTTAAAAACTTCCTTTACAATATAAATTTACTAATTTTCAAATTATATTTAACAACTATAAAATGGAAAGACGGCAAACAGCTTCAAAATTGTGTAAGGTTATAATAATTTTTGCTTATTATTATAAATCCCGATAATTCCGAACTATTATAGAATTAGTATGAAAAATTTATTGATATGAGCTTGAGAGTGCACCAGTGTTGAATGAACATTTAATATACAGCTTCAGTAAGTATAAGACCCACTAATCATTTTATAAATTTGGTGCAAATTTACTTTTATTTCTAGATATAAAAAGAATAATTGACCAGAGTAATTTTTTTTTTTTTTGTAAATTTATGTATAATTACTGGATATTCAAAGTTTAATCTATTTTCTTTATTCTATTATTGTTTAAAAAATTATAGAATTCAAAATAATTTTTATGCAATTACAACATCAATTATACAATGGTTGGTTATACCTAAGAATAGGGTACTTGGAAACTTGGAGAAATTATGAGATGTTTACTAGAACACAAAGGTATTCCATTAGAACAATATATTGCTTTTTTTTGGCGACTTTTAATTTTCAGAGTAGCCATTGTAATATAATTAAATACTCTTCCTAATTAACTCAAACTACTTAGAAATATAATTGTATATGCATATTTTAAAGCAATTAATCCCTCAATATTCTACAAAGTTAAATGCTCCAATGATTAAAAAATTAGCTAGAAGTGAACCATTAGTGTTTCACTACATCTAATTGTTTTAAGCATTACGTTCATTTAATATATAAGAAATAGCTGTTCAAGGAGACTTGGATACAAATATAACATAAATCAAAATTAAATAAAGATTGTGTACAGAGAGATCAGAGAAAATGATAGGTTACCATGTTTAAATTTTATCGCCAAGTTGGCGGGTATACGCTGTTGTGTGAAACTCAACTGTTTTAGCAGGTGACAAAAATATCGACATAAAAACACAAAAATTACAATGGGAGTTGTAAATAAAGCTATTTTCATGCTTGGTTGAGAGTAATAAAATAAGAAGAATATGAAATATATAGTTTATTACTAACTACATTATTTTCAGGTATTTTTAAGGATATTTTTGTTAAATTTTAAATATATATTTTGTATTAAATCATTATATTCATAGAACTTCAGTTAAAAAATTCAAAAATATTATTAGAAGTTATTTAAGAAAGTAATTCTTAATAACCAATTTTTAGGCAAATTTTATTATTACTTTTTGGAAACCGTTATTTTTTTTGTGAACTGTACAGAAATTAATATTTTTGTTTCAGCTCTGTTTTAGTAAATATGTCGTTTTGATACATCTATTGCGCATTTACTTAGTAATTATATACTTTTCATAAATGCCAAAAATTTAAAAATATAATTAATAAATTTGTATGTCACCATCTGACGAATACTAATCTGGGATTTTAGCACCAATTTTTGAAATGACAAAATAAATTTAAAAATTGAAAAGTAAAAGCAATAAACAACTTAAAAAAAGGCTACAAAATTTGATTATAATTTTAAATTTAAAGATTCATACATTCCCAAACTATTTAGCGATCATCATTTGACTCATTTATTTCGTATATAATGTTTAAGAACTGTCAACTACCTAATAAAATAACGAATATTAAAGATAATCTATGAACACCTGGTATACAAGTATTATTTTTAAATGAATTTTCTGAATTCTTAACTATGTATATCTACATATGAATCCATCGTGCCAAATATAACACTATTGCTTCAATTAATAGAGAAAGCTGTGGAATTTGGCATCATAACACAGCGGTTTGCAAACATAGATCATATTAGTTATAACTGTCATATTCTAGAACAATCTTGCGTACTAGGTTTAAAAATTTTATGAATATGAAAACCTATAATAATGGTTCTAAAACTTACAGGAACATTTATTACCCAGACCGAAGCTGGGTGCGAAGCAGCTAGTCTTATATATTAAAAGCTGATTGTATGTATCTATGTATGTATCTATGTATGTATCTATGTATGTGCGTCTATCTCCTCGAGAACCGCTGGACGCAGAGGGCGCTGAAGGTACCAAAAGACGCGAAACGATCTATGTCATTTCGCCTATTTACGTTCCGATATTCCTATTAGTTCGAAAGATATGAACGAAAAACCGACCAAAATGGCACTTTTATTTTTCCTCACGCGCAATTCCATTGTTGAGTTGGTGGCAAAAAAATGGCGGTGTTATTCAACCTTGGCATGGTTATCGCCTGCTGCTTTGGTACCCGATTAAGATAAAACGTATCTACGCTATTAAAATTCAAGTAAAATATATATATATGGTTACATTTATATATATGAACTATTTTCGAATCTGCTAAACACTAAACTTATTTATTTTAGAAAATCATCGCTTTTTCTATTTTGTTATCTTGGCGAGATTTTTATTTTCACTAATTAAAAACTCGCCATATCTATGAAATTTTGTTTGCATTTCGCAGTTGCCATTTCTGAAACAAAAACTAACATATGTTATAGGTTTTGTTATTTTTAATTAACATTTATTTAAAAATTTTATTCACAAGAGAAAAAAAATAGGCAGATGTATTAAGTGCAGGAAAAAATAAGTATTTTTATTTTAGAAATGGCAACTAAGAAATGTAAGTCAAATTGAAATATTTCAACGTTCAGACTGTTTAAAAAGTATTTTAAATTATGTAATTGTTCTTGGTGTTCAATATTTAGCAATTTCGTTTTATCTATTCATTGGTATATTTCATTCATTTTGAATTCATTTGCGCCATT
>JAGEOH010001321.1:0-20000 GCA_032207245.1 Pardosa pseudoannulata
AAGTTTAAAAATAAATAAAGTTGATAGCAAACCAGTATTTGGTGAAGGAAAATGTATAAAATCCATTCTATTTAGACTAGATTTGCGCTTTGAGCTTTTGTCTTTATATCGTTGTAAGGGCCTTTCAAGTCTTCGCTGTAAATGATCATTTGCATTTTCACTAGAAGTAAGCTATAAAGTAATAAAAAGTGATCAATTCTAAGATAAATTAAATCAAATCATGAAGTGCTTTTATATTTATTGGAAATAATGTATAAAAATGGATAAGATGTGGCTATTATTGGATATAATAGTTAATTCAATATTACCTGTGCATTATGATTCCAGGAGGTAAATTTATTTTCAGTAGTATTCAACTTTCCTACACTTTGTGTATTGTCAGATTGTAAAACAGCACCTAAAAAAACCATTAAAATATATTTAAAATATTAAATATGATTAAAAATATTAAGTTTGATTACAAATACACAGATTTGTTTACCATGAAATACACTAAATTTATCTGTAAAAATAGTATTTTAAAACAATTTAAATTTTCTATTTTTAATATTTAAAAAATTATGTCTTTTACATATATCAATTATTTGTATTAAAAAAAGGGGGGAGGGAAATAGTACTGACAGTGTTATTCATTATCTTCATACCTTTCTTTACATATATTTTATACACTAAATTTGGAATGAAAATTTTCTATTTTCCTTCCTTAAATAAATAGCCTTGAGACTACTAGGTGACAGAATGACTATTAATTCAAAATTTACTTTATATAAACAAATTATAAATGTAAAAATTTAAATATATTAAAATCTAAAACTACAATGTCATTCTCTCTTGTTTATGGTTTAGAGAGCTACGGTCTACTTTTCGCAACACAAGGGCTAATGAGACCGGGACCTACTGCTTAAGGCGGATTCTGAACATCCCTGCCATAGTGGGATTCGAACCCACGAACTCCAGTTCCTAAGGCCAGTACCCTAACTATTCGGCTTCTCCCTTGTTTATATCTGTAGTCAGAAGTGCACGCAGGGGGAAGACTGACAGACTTGATTCTCTACCCCTTACCTTCCCAAGCGTTCAGTGTTATTAAGAATAAAAACTATTTGAGAAACATAATACAGGAAGAACATTCTAGCTTTGTTAAATATTTATGGATAAGTTGAAGTTAACATGTAAACATACATGCAGCAATTGAGATTAAATTTTTACTTATTTATATATAATGTTTTAAATTAATTTTTTTCAGTACTTCTGAGTTTTAGTGCTCTTTCAACCAAGTACAAAGTAAAAGTAATTAATAATTAAAATGAAATTTTAACTTTAGGTACATTTTCAATTTCTTATTTTAGTATGATATATTGAGCTTTGTGTTATGCTTTAGTTTGTTGATTCCTTCTGGAGAAAACATTCTGGGTGTATGCTTGCTGAGCTAATAGCTAAGCACTACAATTAATAGATATATAAAGTTTTCTATGTATGTTAAAATATTAAAAAATTTAAATAACTACCAATATTATTAAAATCATTACTAATATCTTAATATTGTTTTTAATAAATATACTGCAATAATTTCTCAGTAAATCTATAATTTTTTAAAATTTATGTACTAACAAATTTTGTATTTTTTTGGAGAACTTCAGTGTAACAAAATTTAAAGTCTTAGGAACAGCAATGATTTTTACAAGATTCTTAGATTTATCAAAATTTGCCAAGAGTATATTTAAGCTAATTTATTTATTTTTTTGAGTACATAAAATTTTAAAATATACAACTAAAGGACTAAAAATTTGTTAGAAGGGAAATTTTCTTAAATGGCACTTGTACATACTTATCAATTTTTAAAAAATGGCATCAGTAAAACCTTTTGAAAAACATTGGTTGGTTGACTTCTAATGACAAGTAATTGTAATTAAAAAAATTGTAAATAATTTTTTTTATTTCCAAGTCATATTGGAATAAAAAAATTTAAGTGTAATTAATAAAACCTTTATGCCTTCATTGTATATAATAAAATATATCACCAAATTTTTTTTTTCTCCAATTAAATTTTGATTCTAGAAAAACTAAAAATGACCTAAATTTTAAATTTACCTAGCAAAATCAATAAAATAAGATGTTAAAATTGTGTAAGTATGGCTTACCAAGCTTTAATTCAAAGGTATTAATTTTTAATTCAATAATCCAAATTTTTAAAAAGTTGTATTAGCAAAATTGCAATGAAACTGATATAACTTTAATCCAGTGATATCACTATTTAATTTTAGCAAGTTCAAATATGAATTTAGTAACTTTTAACAAATTTATATATTTTTTACAAAAATACATTTAAAATTTTTAAACAATAATAGGATACTATTTACAAATTTTCATCAAATTCAGCAACATGTCAGGAAGTAGAAGCTAAATTTAAAGAAACTGTGGAAAAATTTCTTGACCTTAATTAGAAATCAAAGTTGAAACTTTTTTTCATAATAGAGTTTATGATCTCTTGTTTTTAATAACAGTATCTTCACAAAAGTTGTGTTTATATTCCCAGTACTTAAAATTCATAAAATTGCCTGCCTATTTGGTAAGTCCATAAAATTAAACCACAAATCATAAATTTTATAGATAATCTGTAAAAGTTCTTGAGAATGCTTATGGTAGATAAATTAAAATGTCATTTGTTTAACAGGAAAAAAATAGTATTAATGTTTTGCTTACTGTGATTTTCGGTTGATGACTGAGAAAGATTAGAATTATGAACAGAACTTTGGAACCTGTAAAATTTTGAAATTAAAATATTATTCATACTCCTCTAAAATTACTTAAGAACATAAAATTACAAATATAGTAATGTTAAGATTTTTCCCTTTGTGGCAACAAAAGGATAGAACCAGATACTCATTCTGTATTTTGTAAACAGCTGCTAACAATATTTAAGAAAAATGTTTTCACAATAAATTTATTCAATTTTATAGAAGGTCATAAAAATTTATTCAGAATCAAAACTTTATGTTTGTTTAACATCTAAACTATAAAAGATTATATTCATTAACAAAGTAATAATATATCTGGTATGCCTTAAAGATAAGATAAAAGAATTTCAAATGGATTTTTATCAGGAATTTCCCAAATGCAATGATTTATTTTACCCACTTTTATTTTTTACTTCATATAAAAGAACTTAACCTTCATTAAATCGATTAGTATCTTAAAAATGTTACTATTCACTTTTATTTTCTCACTAATAAGAAATTTAAGTAAACCATTAATGAACAAAGTGGTTATGCTAAAACAAACTATAAAATGAGTAATAAACTATTTAAACAGGTTATCCATTTTAGATTTTAAATAAAATAGTAATGTTAAACAATAACAGAATAAAATACAAATTATATAACAAGCAGTACATTTATCTACAATATTGAAACTCCTGGAATTTTTAAATATATTTATACTCTTAAATATGTTCTTAAATTGTGTTAAAAAACATTAAAATTATAAATAATTAAGAAAAAATAATGTTTTTCTTCAGTAGAAATTTAAATATAATTTTTTATAATAAGGTAAATCATTCAAACTTATTTACAATAGAGCAATTTTACATTGAAGATATATTGAAACTTGATAATTTTATATATTTTATGATTTAGATTGCAACAAAAAAAAAATAAATAATAAATAAATAAAATAAAGTTTCATTCACAAGAAATAAAAATGGAACACTTTCACCAATAATCTCACAAATACAACTTTTTGTTCTTAAACAGTGTTGAAAGAAACTATTCTTTTTAAATAGCATTAAATTCTATAAATAAAATTAATATAGACCTTCTATCATTAGTAAAATTGTGACCAAAATAAGATGATAATGATGTCATGTCTTCAAAACCAACAGAACGTCTTCTAATATGTGTTTTAGCAATTCGAGCAGCAAGCAAGTCATTGTTTGCAGTACATCTTGGTCTTGTAGGAGGTGAATAAGTAGTTAAAACTTTCCTTTCAGATGCTGGGTTTTCACACAAATTCTCACATTCTTTTTTGGACTTTGAAAATTTATGGCACACAGTTTTATTAGAATAAACTGGTATGAAAGACATTTGATTTAAATGAGCATTGTTTTGGCAAAATTCTTTTTTAACTTGAGCGACTTCTTCAGCTTTTAATCTCGGGCTACATTCTGTAGCTGGGACTTGGCTTTTAGCAGTAGCAGCCATGTATGCATCCATTTTTGAAGGTAAGATGTTTCTGCAAAAAAAATTAACTCAGACTTTACATAGCAAAAATATACATTAAAAAAATGTAACTTATGTTAAAATATTTGTATATCAATGTACAATAGTGGGATTAGCATAATTTTACTTAACACATTTAGCACATCTAAGGAATTAAAAAAATTTTTTTAATCATCTACAATAAAAATACAAAATATTAACTTTAGCAAAAAAAATTAAAGCACACACAAAAAAAATTATAATAAATGCATGCATGAAAATCTATTAGAATACTACATGAAATAATTCATAATTCATAATTTCATGGATGTTCAACAATATCAACTACCTGAAATCTTTTAGTCAAAAAAATTAAAATCACATAAACAAAACAAAATGTCCAGAAACATCTTTGCATTTGCATTTTATAATTAATATTAAATATAAATATCAGTTCAAAATTTTCAAACTTTTTCAAATACTTTATTGCTTACAAGGAGAAAAGAATGTTTAAAAAGTCTAGAATTATTACAACTGTACAATTTAAAATTTTATTAAATTTAACTAAAGTTAATAATTTCTATTTAAAAAATAGCAATTATTTTAACTTTGTATACCCTATTTTCATCATGATTCTAGTATTCAATTCATTCAAAACTTACAGAATTTTATATGTGATAACAAGTCAAAAAGATTAAAATGAAGTATCCTATACAATAAATAGCATACATTTTAAAAGTATTCCATTCCTATGTTAAGTTTAATTGTCAAAAAACACAATCCTAATAAAAATTTTTACATACTCAAAAGGAATGCAATGACTTTTAAAAACTTACACAAACTGAGAGAATTTAAAAATAGGAAACATGCACAAAATTTTCCTTCATTTTCAATTAAAAAATCCATTTTGTTTAAATGCTTTAAGTAAGGCAGAAAATTAATCCTTATTAATTTACAATAAAACATTTGATTTAATACAAATGTTGAAATACTAAAATTCTATTTATGATTAACCTGAAGATATGTTAGTAATACAGTGAATTTTACCCCTAAACTTAAAAAAACTTATTTTCTACACCATTACTTAAAATTTTTTTAAAAAATAATTATTTAAAAAAAATTTATTTTAACTTTGGATACCCAATTTTCATTGCGAATCTAGTATTTAATTCATTCATAACTTACAGAATTTGTGATAATAAGTGTTATGTGATATGTGATAATATTGGTTAATAGCTGACAACAGAAATAGGTGAGTTGAAAATTAAGACTTTTAAACTAATATATATAGATAAAAAATAGTTTACAGCAATGACAAATCACTCAGTAAATAAACAATTTCTTGCTTCTACAGCAAAACAATACTAAAAGAGCTGTTAATCATGCTACTAGTCTTTTCTTCTCAAACAATCTTTTCCTAATATTTTTGACACATCAACTACAAAATTACTTTTTCTCTTTAACATAGTACTTTAATGGAAAACTTTTATGATTATAGTAAGTTTAACAAAATACACTAAGGGGAAAATATTCCACACTTAATTTAAATGAAATTTAATATTAAATCATTTTTTCTAAGTTTAGAGGCATTAAATTTTATAAATAGAATAGCATAAATGAAATTATAGACAAATTCATACTTTAATACATATACATTATAAAGGTAAAATACCACAGTAAAAATACTAAGTTGCTAAATAAATATTATAAAAAAAATTTTCTCAAAAAGTGATACTTTATTAAAAGATTAATATTCATATCTAGTCCATGTCACTTTTATAAAATTAATATATAGGCATAAGTTAAAAGATAGAAATTATATCTAAAGCAATAACTATAATCCCTAAAAGAAGTTCTAAATATGTATACGTGATTTTACAATGAAAAAAGTATTTTCAGTTGCATACTCAATTTGAAGGAAAATTTAAATAAATGCTAACAAGAATTTATATAAATCCTTGTAAAGATTTGTTAAATAATTTGGCTAATTTTAAATTAACAAATGGTAGATACTTGCTCTTGTAATATTAGTCACCAAAACCAAAGCAAAAATGTAATACAATATGTATTAGGAATTATATTAAGCAATACATCTATTGTTTATATAACTATTTTATCAAGTTTGAAAAGGATAATCTGTTTAAATTAGATTTATTTACTTATATTTCACATAAAAAGGGATAGGATAAGAAAGGAGTATTGGATTTTAATAAAAATACAGTTAAAATGAGCAAATAGAGAAAAGTTTCCTAATACCTTACTTTTCATAATGAATTCTAGGTATATAAGTAATATATTTACAAACAACTAGTAATTTAGATAATAAACAGATTCATAAAAGAACAATTTAAATTTTGTGAATTAAACAGAATATGTTCAGGGTGCAGGGTTCTTAATCCAAGCTCTTAATATTTCCAATATTTTAGAAATTATAAATAAAATTATGTTTCTGCATAATCATGAATTATACTTAAATGTTACATGGGTAAACTTTAAACATGCAACCTTGTAACTTTAGTACTGATGTAAATTAAACAGTAGTCAAATATTACTACTCTAATATGGATATGTATCTTGATACAAAGGAAGGTGAGCAAGAAAATAAAAGAAATTACACAATTTTTAAACACACCTAAACAAGCCTTTTCCCAAAATATATAGATCTCAATACAATTGAAAATACAAAGCGCGTCAGATGATTAAAATCTTGTGTTTTATAAAAATTTAGAATAAATGCTTAAAAAGAAAGCTTACATACTTCACAGTAAAATTTCTAAAATTTAAATAAATACGCATTTCGTATATAGTATTTAACAAAAATATTACTTTATATCACTAAACTGAAAAACTATCTCACCTCTTGTATCTTACATGGTCACATTTACCTAAAAGAAAGACACGGGAAAATAAATTTGATGGTTAAAAAGGGAGAAATAAAGAGCATATATACAATAAATAATGAACACACTGATAAATGTGTAGATACTTGAGTAAGTACATTTCGTATGAATAAAGTTTAACAACGATAATTCAAGATAGCAAATATTTTCAACTTACATGGTATTCAAAATCACATTTGTAAATCTGTATTTCTTCATTGTGACAAATTTAAAAAAACTAAAGACGACATAGTATCACAGATAAAGGATAGAATAATAATTGATAAACATCTTAACTATATTATGAATGATATGTAAGCTCTATTCAAGTTAAATAAATTATCAATAAACACTACTTTCCAAGTTCTCATGACACAACACAGCAACACAACAACGATTGAGTTCTTTAAACTAAATATATATTCTCTTCAGATCACTTCAAATATGTAATCCTCATTCGTGTTCATGCAGGTGGCACTATTTGTACCAATTACACTATTCACGTTGATTAAAAAAAAGAAAAAAAAACAAGTTTTTCATACTTTTAAAGACATTTTTAAAGGAGTTACATAAAAATGCTTTAAAGGAAAATATATTTTATTTTGACGAGCAAAGATTATCTCTAGAGTTGCCTCAAGATATCTCAAATAGTTTTAGGAAATTTTCTGAGTAATATTTTACATTAGTAAACATTAATAACATTTTGAGATTCGTAAAATATTATATGTTTTTATCAGAAACAAGTACGTCGTATAAGTATTTGATAAGGGTAGACAAACACTGACCTTTATTAGAGCAAATTATTATCAAAATCTTTGTTGATATGACAAATTGATAGAAAGCCTGACAAAATACTTTTTAAAGTTTTATTTTCAAGTGCCCATTTTGTGTGTACATGTGTGTGTACGTGTACGTGTACTAACCACTTGGATTCATTTCTAAATACCATTAAATTTCAAAGTTTCTAATAATTACTATCCCTTTCCGCAACTTTATAGGTACATGTTTTTAAAACTTCCTATTTTCTTCGAAGACTAGTTCAAAAATATTTTGAAGTATAGATAGTCTAAAGAGTAAGCATAATAATTATAGTCTAGCTGAGAAAAAAATACACACAGAAAAATTTTTGTACGTGTGCACGCGTCCTTCCTTATTCAGTCTGCAATTTGTGATCACCAAGAAAGGTTATCTGTTTATTCCTGAAACCAGATTTTCTCTAGTATTTTTCCTATACCCTCAGAAAATCCCTCTTTCACCCTAGAAGCAAAAACAAACTTCTACCTACCCACCTCATACAAAAATTTTTCTAGAGGAAAAATTCAGCACCATACAATCCTAACAGCAATAATCAATTAGAGAAAACATTACAGTTGAAAGATATGATAAAATTCAGCCTACCTTATTCATAAAAAAGGTCACATTTTTTCCTTTTGTTTAAAATAATTAGATAAATCTTTGTAAATATATTGGATTCGGTATATATTAAGTAAGAAAAGGTAATTGGAGCTGAACACATCCCTGATTATTACATATCCTGATTTTCATCATTTTTATTCTTAAATTCACAAGACGCAAAGCTATTTTTGTAGAAAGCAAAAACATATATTTTACACAGTGCTTAAAAGAAACTGGCATAGTCCAAAAATCCTTAGGAGAGTTAAAATTCTAATATGCTTTCAATTTTCCACCCCATTTATAATTATGATAAAGAATAATCTTTCCTTTAATTTGAAATTTATGTGGAATCACATTGCAGTATTTGGAACTTTATTATTTGAAAAAATTAAGCAGGTATCCTGAATCGATAATTGCTAATACAATTAACAATGCTTAAATTCCGAAATAAAACAGTTAAATATGCTTATAAACATTAAAGAATTATTTTTAGATCTATGAAAGTTTTCACCTTTTAGTATTTTGGTTTTAATGTTTTATGAAAAATAAATGTTAGTACTTAGCGCAATTATGGATAAACATTTTTAAAAGCGGATCAAATAAAAAAAAAAAAGAAAATGTTTTGGCAGGTCAAAATTATTCATCATAAAACACAATAAAGACTACAAAAAATGCTAAATTTTGAAAAATTTTCCGCTAAAGTGGTTAATGAGATTGGATTTCTAAAAGTTCCATCATATTTCAATTGAACGGTAATTTCCCGCTTTCCATCCATTTCTGAATACGTTATATGCGTTATACAAAGGGTTTGTATAACGCATATAACGTATATAACATCAGAATAGTTTACCCCCGCCAACTTGGTGATAAAGGGCTAAACATGACAACTAAAGTTTTTCTTCTGACTTTGCCGTGTGTTTGGGTTGCCACCATATTGAGGTCGAAATAAGTCACAGGCATCTTCTTAACGTTAGAAGTCGCTAGAAATGGGAATTTGTAATATGATTTTTCCCCTATCTCGTCAAAATGATGATGCTTGACGTCATTGTGACTTGTTAATTTTGATTACAATTTTTTGGTGTTGAACTCAACTTGATATAAACTTTGGTTAGTATTAAATGCGACTAATTCTCGTTGTTTTTAGTTTTGCGAAATTAAATTGATTGGATTTGGCAAACAACAATGATTTTATTGAAATTTAACCCGGGTGAACTCGTATTCTATCATTTCCGTTATTATGAATTCGGCAGTAAAGTCGTTAAAATTACCAAGATACTTATTCTGATTGAGCACTTTTTTATTCTTTAAATCTTTTATAACAGCCTTTGTATCTCTGTCCAGAATGTTTCTGAGTGGTGCTCCTTCAAAAAATTTAAAAATCATAAATTTTTCCACCTTGGAAGTGCAAGAAAAGTAAACTCAGAATTTAGAAGTTGAAAATGTTGTTTAAAGTTTATTTAAATTAGAATTTCAGGTTATTGTCTATTATTTTATTAATTTGACTATTACACTTATTACTATAACATTTGAGGGGAGGGAAATGTTACTCGCGTCCGTTGCATACTTTAAGCAACACGTGCTCCTGGGTAGTGCTAAAAGAGTAACGATATCTTGCAAGATTGGAGCATGTATACAGCCTTGGAAGCTTATTGTGTTTTGCACTGGAAAGCTGGAAAGATATCATAGGCAAACAGTAACGTACGCAGAATTTTTCCAAGGGGAATTCATAATTCTAAAAAATAATAGCCCGCATAATTCCTACTAAACTTTTTATTTTAGCCATTTTGTCTGAGCTCAAGGGGTGTGTTTAAACCCCTAACCCCTCCCCCTTGTGTACGCCCCTGTAGGTAAAGAAGGTCGAACCTTCTATGTTTTCTCTTCATCTCATTTTTAATCCCCGTGAGTGGATATTTTCTTCTAGTGGTGTGGTAACATAGTTTGATTGCATAGCAACAACCAGATAGACAGATAAAATAAAAAGTGTTGTGATTCTTTCATTGAGTCGTGCCATCCAATTTTATTTATTTAAAAAGTTAAAGATTTATTAAGGATAAATGGTTGTCATAAATTTCCTTCTACACGGGATTTCATCTGGGGACCGGTCACAATTGCCTCGGCAAACAATTTTACCTCACAAACATTTATAATATTCCCTTGTGCCCTCTGTGCAAATAAAATTTTGAATTGAACAAAGACCACCTTGTAAAGTGTCCATCTTTGAAAGAGGAAAACCTCTGCAATCGATATTAGGAGGCAGGAGAGATCATGCAGCCGACACCCAGAGGTTGATTTTCTTTTAATGTTTTTAAATTTTGTTGTTCCTGTTTTAATGCTCTTGTTTCTTATTGTAGTTTTTAGGAAGTTTGTTACTATTTTATCTTTTTGTAATTATTTACGACTCAAAATTTTATACATCTGTGATGCATGGAAGCCAATGATGTAGAATCAAGAGCGTCTGCAAAAATAAAAAAATTTAACATTTTAAAAATAAGAACCCGAATCAAAACATGTATTACGTATTTCTAATCCCAGAAAAGATGTATCTTGGAACAGATCATTATGGGGGTTCATGGAGGTGTATGGAAATCCTGTTCAATCATGGGGGTTCCAATTCATATAATTTTTAAAATTATAAATTTTAAAATGCATTTGAGTATTCCTTTAAAACAATATTCAAGAATGAAATCTTTCCTGAAAAGCTATTGATTTTCATCGTGTTCATCAAGCCAGTTTCTAACAACTCCAGCAATGTGAATAGATACGTCATCATCTTGGAATAAAGTCGGAGTTAAGGAACAAATTTTAAATCCTGGATGAAAATGGTCAGCCAGAATATTGACATGAACTGGTGTTGTAACCTGCCAGTACAGGACAAGAGAGACGAGACCACGGTGAAACATTGGGCCATTTAGCTCGTCAAAGGGCGAAACATATCAAATGGGAACAAATGTGGCATAGGTGCTCAGTGGCCGCGATTTTGAAATTGTCACCAAAAAGAGGGGAAAATGGCGACATAAAAACGGAAAGGTAAAAATTAATGCATCAAAAAACACCTAAAAATCAACAATAAAATGGATAATGGTAAAAAAAGTTAAATTTATAAAAAGCACAAAAATTGATAAATTTATATTGAGTCTTAAATCTGGCCCAAATAGCAAAAAAGTGCTAAAATTTACAAACGCGTCAATGAAGACATATACTTACATTTGTATCGTCAAATGTCCTATACTGTTTTGATTTCAATTATAATTCCAGGTTATTATATTAACAGTGTGTATCATAGATTTTTTAACAATAAGGTAATATGTCGCAACGTCACGAACTACTATAATGCCCTTCCCATTCATTTTCCTATTTACAATAGCCAATAAACAAACAATAAACTGCCCTTCCGTTTGAAACTAAAGCCATAATTGTCATAATTTGAGAATTTGCCCTACTGCGTGAAATCGCCTTATAGTAAGCATTAATGGGATTTGTATAACCATGCTTAGGAGTTTAGAGTCTAAACTCCTAGAAAATAATCATGTTTAGAAATAATTTTGGGCACATCGTTTATCATGTGTTTCGTTTCTGTTTTTTTTTTTCAACGTGTGTAAAGGCCCCACCACACTATGGTCCACTGCAAGCCATTACCAACGTCTGAAGGAGGTATGGCTTATCACTGTCCACGATGGTAGACGATAAAATATCCTTGGCGGAAGATGGCTTCGGAAGCAGTTTTTCTCCAAAGGTCAAAGACAGCCAGATGCGCAACTAAAGTGCACAGTAGATCCTATGGACAAATCAACGGCTCATTTAGTGGCCCAGTGTGCAAAGCCGTCTTAAGACCTTAAGAGTGCAAAGGGGGTCTTAAGACGGCTTTGCAGTCTGTGTGGATGCAACCAGTGAGACATCGTTTAAGGTCACCATCAAGAAGTGATGAACAATAACAATAACTCAACTCAATAACAATAACTCAAATTATGGCTTTAGTTTCAAACGGAAGTGTAGTTTGTTGTTTGTCTATTGGCTGTTATAAACATGAAAATGAATGGGAAGGGCATTACAGTAGTTCGTGACGTTGCGACAAATTGCCTTATTGGCCATAGTGTGGAGGCTACAAAAGAGTTTAAAATATTTTTAATAATAACTATCAAGAATTATATGCTGAGTTGAATTGCATTGACCAAACTAAATTCTGAATAAGCAATTTTTTTTCGTATCTTAAAACTTTTCTTGAAATTGAAATATTTTATTTGTTTTTGTTTCTAAACTTTGCTGTGAATAACCAAATACAAATAAAATATTCCAATCTCTAAAGACATTTTCAAATAGGCAAAAATTTAACACTCTATTAAAAGAATTTTTTTAAAAATTCATAACGAAAATTTTACAACTATTTCCTATTGCAGGGAGGATACAGCCTATAAGACGGTGGCATTTAGCCAGCGAGTCGCAAGTTCGCAAAATCTAATTCGTTCGTGAAAGGTGGTCAAATAGACCCTTCCGATTGGTCGTGTTATCCCTACTGTTAGGTTAGGTTATCTGTGGCTACATTTGTTTTGCTTCTTATTATCCTCTAACATTTATAATTATTAGTTTTATTACTACTATTGTGCTTAATCTTCTTGGAAATTATGACTATAAGATGACTTAAAATAACGTAAGAATTCAATTGCGATTAATGTTTTCAAAATTTCTTTATTTTATAGCATATATTTATAATATCTTCACCTAACACTTTTATTAGTACTGTTAACTTTTGATTTTGTTCTTATCAATTTTTGATTTCACATATATCACTCAAAGTCGTCAATATATTGATGATTAAGTGATGTCACATTTGATCATCACTTTTTATTTCAGCTGATATTTTGAAATAATATATGCTTTTCATTTGAAGTTTCTATAACTGCTATCAAAATTACAATTTAAAAATTTATAAATTCGACATAAGTACATTTTCATAATAAACTTTTCAAAATTCGTATATGCTTATTTTTATAAAATTCTCCTGTAATTTATATGAAATGGAAAATATAAATATCCAAAATGTAAAAAAGAGTGAGTGAAATTTAATGCTAAAATGGTCACTCGACGTTAGAGTTATTTCCTGCAATCAGAAAAGTTTATTTCATTTAATTGGATGAACTACGTAGGTATATTGAACTCGTTCGCGGGTCGTAGTTTATTAATCACTGACGTAGTGGTTATTGACGCAGAAAAATATCCAATTTTTTATCAAAAGATTTTAACTGATTTATATACAAAGTGCTTATTAAAATCCATTGAATGGATTTTTTTTGTCTACAGCCGTTCATCGTATATTTCCAATTAAAAAAAAGTATAAAATAACTTTTAAACACTCCTTTTATGGTATTTTTTAATTCGAAAATTTCATATTTCTGAAATTAAGAAATCTAAATTTTTATACGTTACCTCGTTCTTTACTATTGTATTTGGTAAAAATTGAAACACTCGATCTAAGAACCGTAACACAAAAAGGAGAAAGAAAGGTGAGGGTGTCTCTTATTATAACCGGGGGTTGTATTTGTAGGAAAGCGAATATATACTGTATTTTCCAATAAAATAAGGGCTTATTTCCATTTTCCTTTTCGTTGTAAAATGAACGCAGTTCCTCCTGGTCGCTCAATTCCAATAATTCAAGCGCGAAGGAGAGATGCAACCAAGTTATTTGTCTAAAAAGAGATCTATCGAGTGCCCGCTTTACAGAGTCAAACAAAATGGATTCTAAATAAAAGAATGACGAATTACTCAAATTATATAATAGGTAATTAAATAAGGGATTTCAGAGTATATTTTATATTTTTCTTGTAGTACAACACATTTTGTCTTCTTTACTCTGTGATGTAGAATAATTTACATACAGGGGCTTACTCTCGTTGTAAATTGGTTCGAACGTTTGTTGTGACATCACTTTGACGTCATCTTGATCGTTTGTTCGCATAATGTCCGCAAGCTGATGTCAACGAACGTGCGAGCCGTCTCGCAACGTCTAGAGTAATCCCCACAGCTTCTCCATCTCGAAGGAAATTCCCTCTCCCCATAAAATTTATCCTCACCCCAACATACACCTAGAGATGTAAAAAACCCGGAATTTTGAAGAGGTGGGAATAAACCCTGGAATTTTGGGGAATAAGCCCGGAATTTTGGGAACTTTGGGAAGAAATCATTTTAACAATGTTTACATTTATTTTTTCAATAGTGGCTATTTAAGAACTAGCATATTATTTCTAAGAGTTTTTTTTTTTACTTTTGGCAATATATATATATATATATATATATATATATATATATATATATATATATATACTCAAGAAATAATAGCAATGAGCATTTAAATAATTTTATAATAGTACTTATGTAATTAATGACCCTGTTAGTCTTATCAAACACATAACTGGTTTCTTCAATTTTAATGGCTAATATAATAATTATTGTACATTATTTTTGATCATTATGTATTATGTAAATTGCTTTATGCTAAAAACTTTTTCCTCTCCTTTTATAATATAATAATAAATATCTTTTAAATATAAAATAAATTTATTATTTTTTGTAATGCATATATCATTTAAAGGTGTAATCAAATGAAACTGTTGCATTTTGTGTCCAATTCCTACACAAACACACATTATATATATATTATATATATATATATATATATATATATATATGTATATATATATATATATATATATATATATATATATATATATATGAGAGAGAGAGAGAGAGAGAGATGTTATCCAAGAAAAATAATGATTTATGGGTTTTGTGACACTACAGATTATTGCCTAATATTTATGTAATAATAAAAATATTGGATATTTCTCAAAGGAAAAATATACTCATACTTTCATGCTAAACATGATACCTTGCCAAATATAGTTAGTTAATCCCAATTATTAAATTTTTTTCATAGCATATAATAGTTAAATTTTGTGAAAATATCAACTTTTGAGGTCTACAACAAAGACAGAAAAAAATGGTGGTTCTCATTGTGTCATAGGAATTGGCGACTTCAAAATACTTCAAAATTCCCATGTTTTGGAAATTTTCAAAATTCCCTTCCCAAAAAACTCGGTTTTTTCTCGGGTTTTTTTTTTCACTGCTCACAACTCTACATACACCTATCTGCCAGCTTTTCCCGTGTTCAACCTAAAGGATCCCGAAGCCATTTTAAAGTGTTTTTAAAAATGGGATTTGTAAGTTCGAGCAAGGTAGTAGCAGTGGCTGATAGTGAAGAGAATGAGAAAGAATTTATGTATTCAGGTGACAAGTCTAGCTTCATTCAGGTGACAAGTCAAGTTCAAATGTTAGCGTTAGTAATATGCCAAAATTGACAATGATTTGTGCACAAAGGAAAATGGCTTGAATGTTTCCAATTTCCTTCTTAAGGCCTTATGACATCTCAACATGTACGTGTTGAAAAAGCAACAGATTCAGTTTAGAATTCCTTTTCCCGTTAAATAATACGTGGATTTCTCGTATGACAACGAAAAATTGTCTACCGATTAAAGGTCTTATCAAAATTAACTTGAACTAAAACAAACGGGTGAAATTTTTTCTCTGTAACACAAGAAATATGCACATTTTCCAATAAAAAAAATCACAAACTAATGTGGGCTGTTCAGTTGTGAAGGCAGCTAAATCAAGTAAGTTAACATCTACACATTGAAAGTAACGGGCGACGACTTTTTTCTATAAAAATAAACATTTTATTTCCAACATTGACAAAAACTGATAGTCAAACGCAATAACAGATTTTCTGGAACGCAATAACTGATTTTCTAGTCACGCAGCTTGTGCGCTTGATACCGTATTCAGCTGCTTCATATTTATCGTACGCAGTTTAGCTTTGCGAATGAAATCAAAGCAGGATCGCCACAGTACTCCCGCCTCTAGTAGTGCAGCAGGCATTGAAGCTAAAGGTAACGAGAGTTAAAGCGAACCCGTTGGCCAGATCTGGTCACATAGGATAGTTGAGTAGAATTTGTTGGTGACACCGGATTCGATGGAGAAGGTTCAGGTACTGGTTTTGATGAAGTCGGAACTGCAACTGGTGGTGGTGAAATTGTTGGTGCAGATGACTGGCTAGAGTTCTCGAAGAACACAGGTTTTAAGCGATCAATGTTTATCGTAGACTATTTAGCTTTGAGAATGAAGTCAGAGCAGAATCGCTACACTAACAAATAAATGCTGACGAGTAATAAGGTCTTTAGAGACAACACTGGAAACTAAATTTTTCTGAGAATGATGAAATTTCTCAGGAGTAGGAAATTACTGTGGCAGTAAACTATGTACAAATTAAGGACTTTTCAGAAGTATCCATTTATATAGAACAACTTTAAAAGTTTTCATAAGCAATACAGATGATGAGGACTTTAAAAAAGTAAATGCTTTAAAGATTTACCCTGAAAACAAAAGTCTGCAGTGTAAAAAAATTGAATCAAATTCTGTTAATAGTTTATTTTCATTAAATTTATTTTGGCAAAAATTTTGATGAAATCAATTGTTGTTGTTACTCACCCCCCTGTTGTAGGAATGCCTACACCAGGTCCAATGGACCTTATCGTAATATGCGACTGGTCTATAGCTAAGGATAATATGAAGCTTCACTTTGAGCAAGAAATCACGAGTGATGAAGACTTAACCTCAAGAATTGGTTCTCTTAATTTAGAAGCATGGACCAAGCTGAAGTCCCCCCAAACTTGGCTTGTTGCTTCCAGAAGTATCATTTGAGAACTTGGAGGACATTGCGACTAGGGATGCAACGGTTATCCAATGATTATGCCAACATACTACAACCGGCATATCCGTCCACTATACTGGATAATTGGCAGTAGCCGAATATTACAATTATCTGACCGTACATCAGGCCAAAAATTATACACCAAGAAATAAGATAAATATAACAAAAAAAAAATGCAAAATGTTAAACAATATACTGTATGAAACAATGTATATAAGTATTTTGAAGCATTATCTAAAATAAAAGCTTTATGGAAAAAATTAGGTTTATTTATACATTTCATTACAAAAAAATCATAAATCATTCTTTTTCAGTCTCAACTGTAAAATTATGTTCTTGCATCTGAGAACACAAGATGCAAAACTTGCTTTTATGGAGGATAGGACGAAGACAAATTACTAAAAAAAAAAAAAAAAAAAAAAAAAAAAAAAAAAAAAAAAAAGAAAAAAAAAAAAGTGGGAATATGTTCTTGAAATTTTTCATACACAAACAGAAGAACTATCAAAGAAGGAAGGTTAAGGACTATTAAAAAAAAATTTTATTCAGATTTGATTTTTCTAATTAAATAATATCGAATTGAGATATCGAGTAATGAAATTTAAAATAAATAAAAAATTGAAAATAAATTATAGTACAAAGAGTTGACTAATTAAAAAATATAAAAGGTGAAAAACAATGCTACAATTTGGTTGTAAAAATAAAGTACATAAAGCTAATTTATTTAAAATAAATTTTAAAAGAAAACGGGCAAAACATACTGACATCCGGCTGTAACTCTGGCCAGATATCCGGTATCCGTTATCCTGCCAAATTAACATCCGTTGCATCCCTAATTGCGATTACAATCCTATTTTACGTGCCCCGACCGCAATTAATGAACATGGTGCATCTTTGGCGGGATCCAACCTCAATTCTGCTATTATCCGGTTACGAGATCGCTGACTTTACCAACTGAGCTACCGCGGCTGAAATTAATTCTTTATTGAGTATAGTAGTTATTGTACCTTAATTAGATTTTAATAGCATTTAACATTGTCTTAATTTGCATGTTTTGTAATGCAAATCTCATAGAGTTATTAATGTAAGTACTTTTTTGCAAGCTTGTTTTAGTAATATAAGTTATTCATTTTTAGATGTCATTGTGGAAGCCAAAGAAGGCAATGTCTTCTCCAATAGCGCACACCTCCAAATTACGGACAAAACATCTGGTTCCGTCACTGTCCGTTATTTAGAGGTACCACTGTTTGAGATACTAAACTTTATGAAAATTTTTCCCCATTTCCTTGACTTTAATAAGTTATTCATTTTTAGATGTCATTGTGGAAGCCAAAGAAGGCAATGTCTTCCCCAATAGCGCACACCTCCAAATTACGGACAAAACATCTGGTTCCGTCAGTGTCCGTTATTTAGAGGTACCACTGTTTAACGTACTAAACTTTATGAAAATTTTCCCCCATACTTTTGACTTTAATTCTATTAAACATTAATTGGAAACGATAAAGAAATTTCACTTTCGGGCACATTTCTTATAAAATTTATCTAACATGTACACCTAAGCGTAAATAAGTGTCTATACCACAACAGAAAACTCGGTTAAACCAATGCCAAAAAGATTCAGAGCGATTTTTATAGCTGAAAAATAAAAAGCTGAAGTGTTGACTTGGACGTTTATTTAAAAAACTAAGAAGCATTATACATAAGTATAAATATATTGTTACACCACAAGATGTAGACTGCTAATGATTTCTGCATATTTTACTTGGCATTTAGTACTTTTCATTTCAATCTCCCATAGAAACAGTAAAATATGATCCATCGTAAATGCAAATTTGCTTACTTTAAATTTTTCATCGTAGTCCTTATAAAGTGAGGCTTTTATACCACAATAATGATAATACAACTATTTTTTTTATACTCACTGTCTGTATCTTTTGTCAAAGAATTATACAGAGTATCACATATATATATCTACTATATTTGGATGTTGGGCAATTTTTTTTCTAATGTTATGCGCAAAAGTTCTAAGAAAACCACCTACATAGAATGGTGATTAACAGAGCAAGTTATCTCTGAGTGGGTTGGAGAGTTTGAATTCCAATTATGGCATAGTTATTCTTAAGTTCTCATCACAACTTTTTTTCCCTGTAGAATAAACTAACAGAATTCGTTATCTTTATGTTAGTAGTGTAAAAGTTTCACGAGCACGGAGTTAAAATAACAACAATAATTAAGTAAAGTTTCTTTAAATATATATCTATTTATCTATCTATCTATCTATCTATCTATCTAACTCTCTCTCTCTCTCTCTCTCTCTCTCTCTATATATATATATATATATATATATATATATATATATATATATATATATATAAATTAATTTATATATATAGGAGGAGAAGTCGCCAGCGAGAAAGAGTTGGGCAAATTTAGGGAGACGGAAGTTAGAGGTAGACGAGAACAGTCATTCTGTGCAGACGGCACCTGAATTTTCTTTTTGTTGATGATTATTCTGAGATGTTAAGCCACACGGGCTTTGATCTAAAACTTAAATATATATTTTCAATTAAATGTTTGTAGCTGTAGATCCACGTGCTTAATTGTATTAAAAATCATCCAGGACCCACATATATATGTGTATATGCATATATATGTATATATACACACACACACACACACACACACATATATATATATATATATATATATATATATATATATATATATATATATATATATATATATATATATATATACAGGGTGTCCCAAAAGGTCGTT
>JAGEOH010001322.1:0-24000 GCA_032207245.1 Pardosa pseudoannulata
AGAAATAGTTTGTAACCGTGATAAAGCATCGGCGACTACATTATCCCTCCCTTTTACAAATCTTATGTCGGTAGTAAATTGAGAAATGTAATTTAACTGGCGTGAGGGTTCGATTTTACTCTGCGTATAGGCATAAGTGAGAGGTTTATGATCCGTGTATACTGTAAACTGCCTAGCTTCCAGGATATGCTGAAAATGTATAAAGGACTAGACCATGGGCTTTTGGATGACCAGACTATACCTTTTTCTAGCATAATACGAAATTCCGCTTTTACGATCTTAAGCATCGAAGGGTTAAGTCGTCGAGAGCGAGAAAATACAGGTTGTCCTTTCGTACTCTATGGTGGAAAATTGTTTTATTCAAGCCGAAAGGGGCTTTTCGCTTTCGGATTAAACCCGGAAAATTACTCAAAAGACTGGTGTATTGAGTAGAAATATCATTTAAGACATGAATTTCCTTAAAATAGCCGTTCCAAAGAAAACCACTGGAAGAGAGTTTTGTTTTAGGGTCGATTAACCCGTTTTATCCCAATTTATTTATTTTGTTCTGATTTGAAAAGAATCATTTTTTCTTAAGTTAATTCAAACTAAACATAACAAAATTTGAAATATATATATATATATATATATATATATATATATATATATATATATATATATATATATATATATATATATATATATATATATATATATATATATATATATATATATATATATATATATATATATATATATATATATATATATATAATTTCATTTAAGAAATCGGACACGTCATCTAAATATGACACTGGGATAAAGGTGATAAAATTTGCACTTGTTTTCCTGTTTTCTTCAAAAATGAAAAGTGATTTCCGAGTACAAAATTTTACTTTATTTGAATGTTAATATCTTATTTACAAAATAGTTCTATTTTCAGTTGAATTTCCCTTTAATCTTAGTGGAAAGGTCCAAAGCAAGCCTGACAAAGTGTTTTGTCACATTTCCCACAGTATGTTTTGGGTTTTCCTTTGCAGCCCTCTCTTTGACAACAACGCTGTTTTTTTTTTCTGGCTTCAGTAAAAAAAATGGCCAACACTACTTTTTCGGACGTCTCCTTTTGCACCAGTCTAGAGGATTTCGCGCCATTAAATTTCAACCAACCAACCTTTTGCACCAGAAGGTACAGTCGAGATCCTAGCTCTACCTCTTGTTCTTATCACAGATGTTTTTAGATAAAGTGTTGTTACAACTCTTCGGAACTCCTTCAAATTTAGGGTTTCATTTTTGTTGAGTTTTGTGAATTATCTATGCGTCTACCATAGCCATATCCAATAAATATATAAAAAGTGGCCAGTACCACTTTTTTCCCACGAATCCTCCAATAGGAGAATTTTTCCTACTTGAAGTGATAGAGACTTAAAATTTCTTACTGTTTGTTGTCTTAATTGTCCTAGGTATTCTGACCAAAATAGGACTCTTTAAAAGTCTCTCATTCCTTGTAGATATTTAATTCTTTTGCTTAGTTTTACTTTATCCACATTGTCAATATTAGGTATACCTGACTGTGGAGTTTCATGCAAAAAATTTTCCGGTGTTATAAGCAAATCATCATTAAATGCTCTCCAAACACATAGGTTAGTGGTCTGCTATTCACAGTTCTCTCGCAATCACACAAGCTTGTGATGAATTCCTCATAATCAAGGGAAGCCCAAAACTTTTCTTAAAATTTGTATAACAGTTTGAATCAAACGCTCCCACCAGGGTGCGGAGGGGGGGATTAAACTTCCATTCAATTCGTTGTTCAGTTGCTTTGAAACGAAGACTATCCCAGTCAATTGACCGTAAAACTTTCTCTGCGCCTACAAAATTAGTCCCGTTATCTGATTATATCGTCGAAGGTCTCCTTCGACGCGCAATAAAACGTCTTAAGGATTGAAAAAAACATTCAGTGGTTATGGAAGTGTTCAATACCACGTGAATGGCTCGGTAAACAGCACAGGTAAAAAGCACAATATAAGCTTTTTGACCGTTCTTCAAATATAATGGAGTATCAAGATCACATCTTACAATTTCAAAAACACGTGCATCACGCACTCTATCATTTGGTAAAATTCCTGGAATTGCCTCGCATCTCTTACCTTTGAATCTTTGACATTTTTCACAGTTTCTTATACAATTTCTTATTGTCCTACGTGATTTTAAAATTCAATACCTCTCTCTTAAATCAGATATTAATGAAGTATCGGCATGCAATAATTCATCATGGATATTAACACTAATCATCCCTCAGGGGGTTTACCTACTTTAGGTAAACACGGGTGTCGCAATCCCGAGGTACCCCAGCGATCTTTTGTTCTTTTCCTTTTCTTTCCTGTTTCCTCTTCTCTTCCTTCTCTCTTCTTTTCTCCCTCGTTGTGGTTACCTTTTCGGAGGTGAGGGCTTATCGCGATATGTTGTGTTCCCTTTCTGAACACAACATCTCGCGATTTGTTAACCACCCACGTGTTTGCCGTGCGTGGAGACCCGTGTCCCCGGAAAGGGGGATCCTGGTAATTGAGGGAAACCAACACATTACTTTGGCCCCTGCTTCGGGTAAACGGGTGGTGTAGAATGGTCCCGTCTACATCAATCGGCTGGTCGGACGACTTTTGTCACTGGCCTGGGCCAAGCAATCGGTTACCTGCTGGGCACTTTAATTGGTCGAGGCTGCTTAAGGGGTAGCTGTGCGCGTATAGATCCCGGTTAGCACTGGTGCGACTTTATGTCCCTTTTTTGGGAGCGTTTAGCATCCCCTTGTTGGGCTCCATGGTGGGTGGTGCCGCCGGGATCGGAACAACTTCCTTTAAATTATGGAATCCTCAACCCCCCCACAACCTCTCCCCTTGGGTCAAAAGGGGCACGAAAATGTATCAATTGATGTATCAAGTCAGGCTAGATTTTTTACTGTACAGAGAAAGGAGGGAAGTTTTTCGGCTGTCTCTCCCTTTCTCGTACATAAATGCATTTCATCATCTGTTGGAGAAGTTAAAGCTGTCAAAAAATTAAGATCAGGCGTCTTGCTTATTGAGGTTACAAATTCAAAACAAGCGTCAAATCTATTAAAATGTACCAAATTTTCAGATATTGAAGTAATTGTCACTGCTCATAAAACTTTAAATTTCAGTAGAGGAGTTATCTCTGAGGGAGAACTCTATAATGTCCCCGATGAAGAGATATTAGAAGGTCTAAAAGAGCAGCATGTATGTGGAGTACGGCGTATCACCATCCGTCGTGACGGGAAAATATTGCCCACAAAACATGTCATTCTGACATTTAACACACCATCGCTACCATCACACATTAATGCAGGATACTTACGATGCCCTGTGCGTCCATTTGTCCCTAATCCATTGCGTTGTTTCCAATGCCAACGTTTTGGACACTCAAAAACCAGGCGTCTTGCTTATTGAGGTTACAAATTCAAAACAAGCGTCAAATCTATTAAAATGTACCAAATTTTCAGATATTGAAGTAATTGTCACTGCTCATAAAACTTTAAATTTCAGTAGAGGAGTTATCTCTGAGGGAGAACTCTATAATGTCCCCGATGAAGAGATATTAGAAGGTCTAAAAGAGCAGCATGTATGTGGAGTACGGCGTATCACCATCCGTCGTGACGGGAAAATATTGCCCACAAAACATGTCATTCTGACATTTAACACACCATCGCTACCATCACACATTAATGCAGGATACTTACGATGCCCTGTGCGTCCATTTGTCCCTAATCCATTGCGTTGTTTCCAATGCCAACGTTTTGGACACTCAAAAACATCTTGTCGTGGTTCAATTACCTGTCCTCGTTGTGCAGAAGTTGGCCACGACGGCGTTGATTGCAAATCTACACCTAAATGCATCAACTGCAAAGGGGACCATCCTGCCTATTCCCGTTCATGCCCTAAGTGGCTTCTGGAGAAAGAAATACAAGCAATCAAAGCAAAAGAAAACATCTCTTATCCAGAAGCAAGAAAACGCATTGAGGAACGTACTCCAAGACCTGGATTTACTTTTGCTGCAGCTGTGAAGCAGTGTAAATCAATAAGCACACAAACTGAAAATAACCCATCTGTTACCAATAGTCCTAAACCTCCTCGTCATTCACCCTCAAAAATTGAAAATAAAGCTATTACAGTTGAAAACGTAATTATACCCAAACCATTAAATGAACGAGTACCTAAAAATAAATTAACCCCTAAAACACAAGTTTCTAATAAGCTTATATCTAAATCTAAGATTAGCAGTTTTCCATCAAAGCAAAAGACGCCCAAACATCAAAAAATTACGGCTGCAAGATTAAAAGAAAAATTAAAAAATAAAAGCTTTAATCTCCTGGAGGATTTCGTCGAGGACGAATCCTCTAACAAACCTTTGAAATGTCAACTTTCGAAAAAAGACTTCTTAAAAAATCGTCCAACTGCTGAGGACGATTCAATCAAAGGTTATGTCACATCTGAAGAAGATATGTTGACAGACCACTCGGACTCTGAAGGCATGTGGGCTAAGACCCAACCTGCATAATTTCCATCCTTTTCTTCTCCAAATTTTACAATGGCGCTTTTGTCTTGGAACTGCCATGGCTTCAAGTGTCACGTCTCTGATATCAGAGACCTCGTAAATAAATACCATCCTGTTTGTTTTGCACTTCAAGAGACCCTTCTTGACAGCAATAAATCAGCCAAATTAAAACGCTACAGTACTATCAGAAAAGACTACATAGAAGGGGGCAGGGTTTGTGGTGGTGTTGCCCTCTTCACTTCTCATGATTACCCTTTCAGAACTTTAAACATTAACACTGACCTCCAAGCAGTTGCTGTTCAAGTTCACATACACTCTCTTATAACTGTCTGTAACCTCTATATCCCTCCAAACAATATCATCTCTCAGAGCACTCTTAATAACCTTATTACTCAACTCCCAGTCCCTTTTATTATTGTTGGGGACTTGAATGGCCGCAGTCCATTGTGGGGTAGCCCCAACCTTAATAAAAGGGGTCGTCAAATAAAAAACCTGATATCCGACCATGATCTGTGCATCTACAATACAAACCAATATACTTACCTACATTCTCCTACAAAAACCTTTCACTCTCTTGATTTAGCAATATCCAGCCCTCAAATTTTTCCGTTTTGGAACTTTACAGTAGATTCATACCTCTATAATAGCGATCACTTTCCCATTATCCTTACTCATAATAATGGCTCTAATGCCAATCAGCGTGTTCCCCGTTATATTCTGGGTTCCGCTGATTGGGATAAATTCCGTATCCTTGCTAATATCTCTACAGACATGGTCGACAATAATACCATTGATGAAGCAGTCAATCAGATAACTCAAACAATAATTTCTGCAGCTGACATTTCTATTAAAAAATCATCCTGCCGTCCTCAAAAGCAAACAAAGCCATGGTGGAACCAAGAGTGTACTAATACTTATAAGGAGAAAAGAAAAGCGTTTTCCGTGTTTAAAAGACATCCTACGACGGAGAACTTTATAAATTATAAAAAATGCAAAAGTGTTTTCCGTCGCACCTTAAGACGTAGCCAAAGAGATTCGTGGGTGAACTATATAAGCAGTATCACTTCCTCCATTTCCAGTAAAGATTTATGGGTAAAAGTAAAGCGCTGTTCAGGCGTTTACCCAAACAACCAAATCCAAATTTTAAATTACAATAACAAATTAATAACTTCTGTTGATGACATAGCCAACACAATAGCCTCATCTTTAGCTGATATTTCTTCAAGTTCAAATTACTCTGCCTCTTTTACAAAACTCAAAAACCTAGTCGAAGATAAACCAATAAACTTTCAAACTATGCTTAACTTTAACTATAATACTGATTTCACCATTTTCGAACTAAACAGAGCCTTGCATAAAGTTCATAAATCTTCTGCTGGTCCCGATAATATCTCTTACGAAATGATAAAAAACCTCTCTTCAGTTTCGATGTTCAACCTTCTAAAACTTTACAATAGAATATGGAGAGAACATAGCTTTCCTTCCTCGTGGAGAGAGGCTATTGTAATCCCCATTCTAAAATCTGATAAAGACCCCTCGAATCCTCTCAGCTATCGTCCAATAGCTCTGACGAACTGTTTATGCAAAATTCTAGAGAAAATGATAAACGTTCGTCTGATATACTACCTGGAGGAAAATAACTGCCTCTCCAAATTTCAGAGTGGTTTCCGTCGTGGAAGGAGCACGTTAGATAATGTAATGGAGTTGGAAACTAGAATCCGGAATGCTTTTGTTAAAGGAAAACATTTGGTGTCAATTTTCTTCGATATTGAAAAGGCATATGACCGCACTTGGCGTCATGGAATTATTCAGCAGCTGTTCAATTTAGAGTTGCGTGGTAATATGCCTATTTTTATTCAAAACTTTTTGGCCTTAAGAAATTTCCGTGTTAAAGTAGGAAATACATTATCTCGCACTTTTATTCAAGAAGAAGGTGTTCCTCAGGGAAGCGTTTTGAGTGTGACTCTATTTATTATTGCAATTAATGGGATTCTGAACGAGATACCTCCCTCTGTTAATGGAAACTTGTATGTCGACGATCTCCATATCTCATGTGAAGGAGCGGATATGAGATTTATTAACAGACAACTCCAGACTGCAGTTAACAAGATCAGTAAGTGGGCGATGGAGAATGGTTTCAGCTTTTCAAGTTCAAAGACATGTTGTGTCCATTTTTGCAAAAAAAGAGGTCTGCACCCTGACCCAGAGATCCAGTTTCTTGGAAATAACATCAACATTGTGAATGAGGTGAATTTTCTCGGCGTGATTTTTGACAAAAAACTTACCTTTGCACCCCATATCACAAACTTGCGGAAAAATTGCGAAAGGAAGCTCAACATCCTAAAAATCCTTTCTAAGACCTCATGGGGAGCTGATCGCTCTTCCCTAATTAAGATTTATCATGCCATCATCCGCTCAAAACTGGACTATGGATGTCCTGCATATGGGTCAGCACGCGTTTCTGTCCTTCAAAAGTTGAATACCATTCACCATTCCGCTCTTCGATTGTGTTCCGGAGCTTTTAGAACATCTCCTGTAGAAAGTCTCTACGTTGACTGCTGTGACGCTCCTCTTGAATTACGTCGACAGATGTTATCTCTTCAGTACTACTTCAGAACGTCATCTTATATCAACCATCATCCATCAACATACACTCAATTACTACCTTAAGAGATTATACAATGCTAGACCATCTTGTGTTCTGCCTTTTCAGGGAAGGATAAATGAAATTTTCAGAGATCTTAACGTAGACAATATAGATACAATACCTACAACTATTGGAATTCATCCTTGGTACACCCCTAATTTTACTATAATAAACCCCTTTAAGTCATTTGACAAAAGTTCAACTAGCAATATCATTTATCAACAAATTTTTGAAGATCACAAGCAATATTATAAAAATTACACCTCTGTCTTCACAGATGGTTCAAAATCCACTAACTATGTCAGCTGTGCATACCTTATTAAAGATCAAATCAATAGCTACAGACTCCATCCTAAACTCTCCATCTTTTCTGCTGAGGCCTTTGCTATCTTGAAGGCTTTAGAAGAATTGATGAATCACAATAGTAAAAACTTTATTATCTATACAGACTCCCAAAGTGTTCTTAATTCATTGCAATCCAATAACTGTAATAATCCTATTATTTTCAAAATTCTTACAACAATAACTAACCTTACTTCCATGGGAATCTCGCTAGTTTTTAGCTGGGTTCCCTCTCACGTCGGCATTAAAGGCAATGAACTTGTGGACATGGCTACCAGGTCTGCAAGTGACTTTCTCAACACCGGTCTTCCTTATCCTGACTTGAAAAATTACATCAAAGATCTTTTACACGATAAATGGCAGATCTCCTGGGATAACATTCCTTCAAATAAACTGCGGGAAATTAAAACCAAGATAATGAAATGGCCTCAACTCCCTTCTAGGAGACATGACGTAATACTCACTCGCTTACGAGTGGGTCATTGCAGACTCACCCATGCCCATCTCTTGCTGGGTGAAGCTTCTCCACAGTGTGCGTATTGCAAGACACCATACACAGTCGCACATATTTTAACCTCTTGTGTCTGTTCTAAATCATTGTATATAAAATTTTTTGGTAATCAATCTCCTAATCTTAATTTAATCATCGGCGAAACTCCACATCCAAACTTGTTCCCCTTTCTTCGTCAAACTGGTTTTTATACCGAAATATAATTTTTGTTTGTGTTTCAATTTTCTTTTTTTTTTTTTTTTTTTTTTTTTTTTTTCAATTTGTAATCTTTCAATTTTCAATTCTTGTTAATCTGTATATAACTTAATTTTTTTTTCGTGTTTTATGTTGTATGTTTTATTTTTATAGTTGTTTTAATCTGTTTTTGTGCCTGTAATTTTTTTTTCATCTTGTTTGGCGCAGTTTGTCCCTAGAGGATTTAGCGCCATTAAACTTCAATCAACCAACCAACCAACTTTCTCCTCTTGTCTTCTACTTTTCCCTCGTCGTGGTTACCTCTTCGGAGGTGAGGGCTTTTCTCGTGATGCTATGTTCCGTTCTGAACATAGCCTCTCGCGAACTGTTAACTGCCCACGTGTTTGCCGTGCGTGGAGACCCGTGTCCCCGGAAATGGGGATCCTGGTAATTGAGGGGATTCCCCGTGTGGGAAATCATCGTTTATGGAAATTCTATTTTGGCGGGTAGTTTCCAACACGTTGCTTTGGCCTCGGCTTCGTGTAAACGGGTGGTACATATTGGTCCACATGTACCAATCGGCTGGTCGGATTTCGGCTTGGACTAAGTGATCGGTGTACTTTCTGGGCTGTGTTTCAGAAGTACCTGTGATCGTATAGATCCCGGCTAGCACTGGTGCAGGTTTCTGCATCCCCTTGTTGGGCTCCGTGGTGGGTGGTGCCGTCGGGATCCGAACATTATTTTTGCTAATATGGGTTCTCAAAACGCTCCAAACTTCTCTCCCTCAACCGGAGAGCACATTGTAAGTAAGCTCGTTTTTTCATTCTTATAAATAACGCAGATGGAAGTTTCAGCTCTATTTCCCCGTTCCTTATACATAAAACTATACAATCTGTAATTTGTGAGGTTGAATCTATCAAAAAACTCAAATCTGGTGATCTACTCGTTCAAGTGTCGTCTCCTACGCAAGCTAAATCTTTATTTTCCAGTAATACTTTAGGCCCGTTTTCAGTTTCTGTTTCCCCGCATGGTCTCTCTCTAAACTTTTCAAAAGGTGTTATATCTGAGTCCGATTTGTATAATGTCCCAGAGGATGAGATCTTGGAAAATCTGAAAAGTCAAGGTGTTGTCGCGGTCCGTCGAATAACTATTCGTCGCGACGGGCAAACAATTAAAACTAAACATCTTATCCTAACTTTTGATAGTCCTAAACTCCCCTCTAATTTATACGCTGCTTATTTAAAATGTACCGTTCGCCCTTACATTCCTAACCCTCTTCGTTGTTTCCAGTGTCAGCGATTTGGACATTCCAAGCTGTCGTGTCGTGGGTCCGCTACCTGTGCACGTTGTGCAGAAGTCGGCCACGACTCCATGAACTGTGATAAAACACCTTTATGCGTGAACTGCAAAGGTGCTCATCCTTCTTTCTCTCGTGTTTGTCCATCCTGGCAATTTGAAAAAGAAGTGCAAAATTTAAAACAAAAAAACAATATTTCATACCCGGAAGCCCGAAAAATAATTACATCTCGTTGTCCAAAGCCTGGAGTTTCCTTCTCCTCTGTAGTCAGCTCGAAATCTATGAAATCATGTGGTACTCAAAGGGATATATCCCAGTGTAAAATCATTAATAAAGCTTCCGTTACAGAAATTTCATCCAAGCAATTACCTCCCGTAAATACTCCATCTTTGCTTTCTATTCACAAACCAGATTTACAGATTCGTAAAAACATACATGAATCGCACAAGCAGACTAACAGCAATAGTAAAAATCCTTCTGACATCCGAAATACCAGTTTGAATGTACCAGCCTCGTCTAAGCATAAAGGAACTACGAAGAAAAATACTTTTGTAAATAAAAATCAAACTAAAGCACAAACTGTAGCAGGTAAAAAGAAACTATCGAGAATAGATTTTTTGAAACATCGTCCTATCCTGGAAAATCTCGTCCCTACTGAAGACGATTCCCTAAAAATGTACCCCCTCAGGTGGTTTACCTACTTTAGGTAAACACGGGTGTCGCAATCCCGAGGTGCCCCAGCGAACTTTCTCTTTTTCCGTTTCCCCTCCTCTTGTCTCCTACTTTGTTCTTTCCCTTTTCTCCCTCATTGCGGTTACCTCTTCGGAGGTGAGGGCTTTTCTCGTGATGCTATGTTCCGTTCTGAACATAGCCTCTCGCGAACTGTTTACTGCCCACGTGTTTGCCGTGCGTGGAGACCCGTGTCCGCGGAAATGAGGGTCCTGGTAATTGAGGGGACTTCCCGTTGGGGAAATCATCTTTTATGGAATTTCCATTTTGGCGGGGAGTTTCCAACACGTTGCTTTGGCCTCGGCTTCGTGTAAACGGGAGGTACATACTGGTCCACATGTATCAATCGGCTGGTCGACTTTCGGCTCGGACTAAGTGATCGGTGTACTGTCTGGACTGTTGCGTTAAGGGTGGTAGCAGCTTCAGAAGTACCTGTGATCGTATAGATCCCGGCTAGCACTGGTGCAGGTTTCTGCATCCCCTTGTTGGACTCCGTGGTGGGTGGTGCCGTCGGGATCCGAATTTTCATTACTTTATCATGGCTTCCTTTCCCCCTCAATACTCTCAACGAGAGCAACAAAGTGCAAATGTAATTAATAAAAACACTCGATTCTTTATAGTAAAAAAAATTATCAGATGAAAGTTTCAGTCAAATATCACCGTTTCTCATACATAAAATAATAAAATCTGCTGTTGGTGATGTCGAATCGATTAAAAAACTTAATTCTGGAGACCTTTTAATAAAAGTATTTAATGCAACTCAGGCTCAAACCCTCGTATCCTGTACTACCTTAGGCTCATTCTCTGTAATTGTATTACCACACAATAGTCTTAATTACTCAAAAGGTGTAATATCCGAATCCGATCTCTTCGCTTCATCTGAGGACGAAATTTTAGAAAATCTGAAGGATCAAGGAGTAACCCAGGTAAGACGCATCACGATTCGTCGTGGTGGGGATACTCTGAAAACCAAGCATATTATATTAACTTTCAATAGCCCGAATCTTCCGTCCCATATTACTGCAGCTTACCTCCGTTGTCCAGTGCTTCCTTATATCCCAAACCCCTTACGTTGCTTCAAGTGCCAACGGTTTGGCCATTCTAAGTTATCTTGTCGTGGGGCCGTTACCTGCGCCCGTTGTGCAGAAGTTGGCCACGATTCTGAAAATTGCCAAAAGGCTCAGTTATGTGTAAATTGTAAAGGGGTTCATCCTTCTTTCTCCCGCTCTTGCCCTTCTTGGCAGATGGAGAAAGAAATCCAATCTTTAAAAATAAAAAATAACATTTCTTATCCCGAGGCCCGTAAAATGGTACACTCCCGTACACCCAAACCTGGTATATCTTATTCAGCAGCTTTAAATCCCAAAAACGTAAAATCTATAGCTACACAAACAGAATTTTCCCAATCATATATTCTCAATAGAATCGAAAAAGAAAAAGCTACGCCTGAGAAAAATATAAAACTTACCACTAGCCTAAGCACCACAAAACAAGTACCTACTCAAAAAAGTTCAAACTCTCCCACTGTAAAAAAAGACTCAAATTCTGCAAGTAAAATTACTAAAAACAATAAGCAAAATCTCAAAAGACGTTTAAAACCCCTGCCTCCAAACCATCCACTACGTGAAAAACTTCCACCTCCTGCAATAAAAATAAAAACAAAAATGAAGCATACTGATTTTTTGAAGAATAATAAAAATGAAGTAGGTTTTGACGATGAGCCTATTAAAATGTATGTCTCTCCCGAAGACATGTCAGCTGAATCGTCATCTGGATCTGAGACGGAGTCTCCGAACTCCGTCCCTTAGGTCAAATTTATTTATTCTTTCTTTTTTTCATAATGGCTCTCTTTTCATGGAACTGCCACGGCTTTAAAACCCACGTGTCTGATCTTAGAGACCTAGTTAATAAATTTCACCCAGCTTGTTTTGCACTCCAGGAAACTCTTCTGGATGAGTGCAAGGTCGCTAAAATTCGGCGCTTTTCCACCTACAGAAAGGATCATGTCAGTGATGGCAGGGCTTCCGGTGGAGTAGCCCTTTTTGTGTCCCATGATTACCCGTCCACTCAGATTACCCTTCAAACTGATCTCCAAGCAGTTGCCGTCAGAATCCACACCCACGCCCTTATTACAGTTTGCAGCATCTACTTACCCCCTAATAGCTGTATTTCACAGAACTCTCTGAATAATCTAATAAATGAGCTTCCCAAACCATTCATAATTATTGGTGACTTCAATGGCCATAGCACTCTGTGGGGCAACTCTGATCTTAACCGACGAGGTAAAAAAATCGAGCAATTGCTTTCAGACCATAATCTCTGTTTATTCAATAGCGACCAGTCTACTTATTTCCATTTTCCCTCAAAAACTTATCATGCTCTTGATCTTGCAATCTGCTCTCCTCAACTTCTTCCTTTGTTTAATTTTTCTGTCGATTCGGATTTACACAATAGTGATCATTTCCCCATACTTTTAACTCCTGTTGACTGTACCTCTCCGTATTCCAAGATACCCCGCTATATTATTGAGAAAGCAAACTGGGAAAACTTCCAGAATTTGGCTATAATCACAAAAGAGATGGTTGAGGTGGCTTCTATTGACAAGGTAGTTCAAAATGTAACTAAAATAATTATTGCTGCTGCAGATAACTCCATTCCGAAATCTTCTGGGCACCACCGCAGACAGACTAAACCCTGGTGGAATAACGACTGCCGTGCCACTTATAAAAATCAGAGAAAGGCTTGGAGTATCTTTAAAAGGTACCCCACAACTGAAAATCTTACAGATTACAAAAAATGTAGAGCTGCTTTCCGGTACACCTTACGAAAGAGTCAAAGAGAGTCGTGGATTAAATATATCAGTACTATCTCTTCTACAGTCAGCAGTAAACAATTATGGGACAAAGTTAAACGTGTCTCCGGTCATTTCCCTAATAACCAAATCAATATTCTCCAATATAAAAATAATACAATATCTTCCGTAAAAGATATTGCAAATACAATAGCATCGGTTTTTAGTGATATTTGTTCAAGCAATAGTTACCAGTCTAATTTCAATAAAATCAAACTAGCTACTGAGAAAAAGCCTTTAAACTTCAAAACCAGAACTCAACTACCTTATAATAGCAATTTCACCCCATATGAATTAAATGAAGCTTTACGTAACACCCACAACTCAGCTACCGGCCCTGACAATATATCTTATGTTATGCTTAAAAACCTGTCTCCAGATTCTCTAAATAACCTGCTTCACTTCTACAATAGAATTTGGCAAGAACAAACCTTTCCGTCTTCCTGGAGAACGGCTACAATTATTCCCATCTTGAAACCTAATAAAGATCCTACTAATCCACTAAACTACCGCCCTATAGCTCTCACAAATTGCATGTGCAAAATTTTAGAAAAAATTGGTTAATACACGTTTGGTTTTTTATCTTGAAAGTAATCGCCTATTGTCTCTCTTTCAAAGCGGGTTTCGCCGTGGCAGATCCACTATTGATAATGTTGTTGATCTAGAGACCAAAATTCGCAACGCTTTTATCAAAAGACATCACCTTGTTTCTATATTTATTGATATTGAAAAGGCCTATGACCGTACGTGGAGGTACGGCATATTGCATAACCTTTACAAATTTGACCTGAGGGGTAACCTGTCAATTTTTATCAAAAATTTTTTACACTTGCGAAAGTTTCATGTCCGGATTGGTAATGTTTATTCAGATTCTTTTATTCAGGAAGAGGGCGTGCCACAGGGTAGTGTCCTCAGTGTCACACTTTTTAATGTTGCCATTGATGGTATATTAAAGGTAATTCCAACTTCTGTAAGAGGAAACCTTTATGTCGATGACCTCCATATTTGCTGTGAAGGCGCGGATATGCGTTTTGTTGTCAGGCAACTCCAAGCTGCAGTCAATAAAATAGTTAACTGGTCGCACGAGAACGGCTTCACTATTTCAAACACTAAAACCTCTTGCATCGACTTTACCCGAAAACGTGGTCTCCAACCAGATCCTGAAATTTATATCGGAGGGAACCCGATAAAAGTCTTGAGCCAAGTAAAATTCTTGGGTATAACTTTGGACCGTAAACTTTCGTTTTTACCGCATATTATGGACTTGCGAAAAAGATGTGAAAAGTCTATGAATATTTTAAAAGTTCTTTCTAGTACTTCTTGGGGTGCAGATAGACAATCCCTTTTGAAGGTTTATCGTGCACTCATTCGCTCGAAACTTGATTATGGTTGTGTAGTTTATGGTTCCGCTAGGAAATCCGTGCTAGAAAAACTGAACTTCGTTCATCACTCTGCTCTACGCCTTTGCTCGGGAGCGTTCAGAACCTCCCCTGTTAAAAGTTTATACGTAGACTGCTACGATGAACCTCTTAATCTAAGACGAAAATTTTTATCCCTTTGTTATTTTTTTTAAAATTTCATCCATTGCACATCATCCTGTAAATAATCATAATTTTAATCATTATCTTAAGCGCTTATATTCAGCTAGGCCTTCTTGTATTCTCCCTTTTCACCAGAGGATCAAAAATACTATGGACGAAATTGGGTTTTTTAACTGTGATATTTTAAGAACTGACAATTTTATATGTCCTTGGAATGTTTCCGATTTTACCTTTCTTAATCCTTTTAAAAATTTTGACAAAGGGTTTACCCCTGATATTATTTACTATCAATTTTTTAATGACCATAGAGAAATGTACTCTACTTTTATCCCTATTTATACTGACGGCTCTAAACAAGGCAATTTTGTGGGCTGCGCTTTTATAATTGAGGATAATGTGTATAGTTATCGACTGCATTCTGCACTATCTATTTACACAGCAGAAATTTTAGCCATTTTTAAAGGCTTGGAAGAACTGTCGCATCGTCAGAATGGCAATTTTATTTTTTACTCTGACTCAAAAAGCGTTTTACAATCTCTTTCTACTCCAAGGTACGACAGTCATCCTCTAATATTTGAGGTCCTCAACCTTATCAGAAATCTAAAATCTATGGGCTTTACAATTCTTTTCAGCTGGGCTCCGTCCCATGTGGGCCCCTCAGGGGGTTTACCTACTTTAGGTAAACACGGGTGTCGCAATCCCGAGGTACCCCAGCGATCTTTTATCTTTTTTCTATTTCCTCTACTCTTGTCTCCTACTTTATCCTTTCTTTTTCTCCCTCTTTGTGGTTACTTCTTTGGAAGTGAGGGCTTTTCTCGTGATGCTATGTTCCGTCCTGAACATAGCCTCTCGCGAATTGTTAACTGCCCACGTGTTTGCCGTGCGTGGAGCCCCGTGTCCCCGGAAATGAGGATCCTGGTAATTGAGGGGACTTCCCGTGGGGGAAATCATCTTTTATGGAATTTCCATTTTGGCGGGGAGTTTCCAACACGTTGCTTTGGCCTCGGCTTCGTGTAAACGGGAGGTACATACTGGTCCATGTGTATCAATCGGCTGGTCGACTTTCGGCTCGGACTAAGTGATCGGTGTACTCTCTGGACTGTTGCGTTAAGGGTGGTAGCAGCTTCAGAAGTACCTGTGATCGTATAGGTCCCGGCTAGCACTGATGCAGGTTTCTGCATCCCCTTGTTGGGCTCCGTGGTGGGTGGTGCCGTCGGGATCCGAATTTCCATTATCCTATCATGGCTTCTTTTCCCCCCCCCTCACTACTCTCAAGGAGAGCAACAAAACGTCAAATTGATAAATAAAAACACGCGCTTCTTCATTATAAAAAAATTAACAGAGGACAGCTTTAAAAACATATCACCGTTCGTGATACATAAAATTATAAAGTCCGATGTCGGTGAAGTAGAATCTATTAAAAAACTGAATTCCGGCGATCTTTTAATTAAAGTTTCTAATACATCTCAGGCTCAAACTCTAATCTCCCGTACTACTCTAGGCTCTTTTTCAGTGATAGTTTTACCCCATAATAGTCTCAATTATTCCAAAGGCGTAATATCTGAAAGCGAACTTTTCACCTCGCCTGAGGATGAAATTTTAGAAAACCTTAAAGACCAAGGAGTAACCCATGTAAGACGCATCACGATTCGTCGTGGTGGGGATACTCTAAAAACCAAACATATTATCTTAACATTCAATAGCCCGAATCTTCCTTCACATATCACTGCAGCTTACCTCCGTTGCCCAGTACGCCCCTATATTCCAAACCCCTTACGCTGCTTCAAGTGCCAACGGTTTGGCCATTCAAAGCTATCTTGTCGTGGGACCACTACCTGCGCCCGCTGTGCAGAAGTTGGCCACGAATCTGAAAACTGCCAAAAGGCACAGTTGTGTGTAAATTGCAAAGGGGCTCATCCATCTTTCTCCCGCTCTTGCCCTTCCTGGCAGTTGGAGAAAGAAATTCAAGCTTTGAAAATAAAAAACAGCATTTCTTATCCCGAGGCCCGTAAATTGATACTCTCTCGTACACCTAAACCTGGCATCTCATATTCAACAGCTTTAAATCCCAAGACCGTTAAATCAATAGCCGTACAAACTGAATTTTCCCAATCTTCTATCCTCAATAGAATCGAAAAAGAAACAAAGCCTACATCTGAGAAAAATATAAAACTTACTACTGGCCCAAGCACCACAACACAAGTACCTACGCAAAAAAGTAAAAATTCTTCTAATGTAAAAAAAGATGCAAATATCGGTAATAAAATTACTAAAAGTAATAAGCAGAATATCAAAAGGAGATTAAAACCAATACCACCAAACCATCCACTGCGCCAAAAGCTCCCACCTCCTGCAATAAAAATAAAAACAAAAATGAAGCATACAGATTTTTTAAAAAATGACAAGAATGAAGTAGGTTTTGATGATGAGCCTATTAAGATGTATGTCTCTCCCGAAGACATGTCAGCTGAATCATCATCTGGATCTGAGGCGGAGTCTCCGACCTCCGCCCCTTAGATCCCCGTTCTTTATTCTTTTCTGTTTTCGTTCATAATGGCTCTCTTTTCATGGAACTGCCACGGCTTTAGGGCCCACGTGTCTGATCTTAGAGACCTGGTAAATAAAATCCACCCAGCCTGTTTTGCACTACAGGAAACATTTCTTGATGAGTGCAAGATCTCTAAAATTCGGCGTTTTACCACCTACAGGAAGGATCATGTCACTGGCGGCAGGGCATCTGGAGGTGTAGCCCTATTTGTTTCCCATGACTACCCATCTACTCAAATTACCCTTCAAACCGACCTTCAAGCAGTTGCAGTCCGAATCCATACCCACGCTCTCATTACTGTTTGCAGCATTTATCTACCTCCTAATAGCCCTATATCACAAAACTCCCTTAATAATCTAATAAAGGAACTTCCGAAACCGTTCATAATTATTGGTGATCTGAATGGCCATAGTACTCTGTGGGGAAACTCTGATCTTAACCGACGTGGTAAACAAATTGAGAAACTGCTTTCAGACCATAATCTTTGTCTATTCAATAACGACCAGGCCACTTTTTTCCATTTTCCCTCAAAAACCTATCATGCCCTTGATCTTGCAATCTGCTCTCCCCAACTCCTTCCTTTGTTTAAATTTTCTGTTGATTCCGATTTACGTAATAGTGATCATTTCCCAATAATTTTAACTCCTGATATCTGTGCCACTTCTTATAATAATATACCTCGCTATTTAATTGGAAAAGCAAACTGGGAAAAGTTCAAGAATTTAGCTGTCATTTCAAGAGGTATGGTTGAGGAATCTTCCATTGACAAGGTGGTCCAAAACGTGACTGAAACAATTTTAGCTGCAGCAGATAATGCCATTCCGAAGTCTTCTGGTCACTACCGGAAACAAACTAAACCATGGTGGAACGATGACTGCCGTATTACCTATAAAATCCAGAGGAAGGCCTGGAGTATCTTTAAAAGGTACCCAACTTCTGAAAATCTCTCTGACTATAAAAAATGTAGAGCTGTATTTAGGCGCACCTTACGAAATAGCCAGAGAGAGTCATGGAGGAAGTATATCAGTAGCATTTCTAATAAAATTAGCAGTAAGAAATTATGGGATAAAGTTAAACGAGCCTCGGGACACTTTCCTAATAACCAAATCAACATCCTCCAATATAAAAATAGCACCGTATCTTCCTTAAAAGACATTACAAATACAATAGCATCAGTATTTTCTGATATTTGTTCAAGCAATAGCTACCAGTCTCCTTTCAATCAAATCAAATTAACTGCTGAGAGAAAGCATTTAAATTTCAAAACCAAAACTCGATTACCGTATAATAGTGATTTTACCTTATATGAATTGAATGAAGCTTTGCGTAACACCCACAATTCAGCTACCGGCCCTGACAATATTTCTTACATCATGCTTAAAAATCTCTCTCCAGATTCTCTCAATAACCTTCTCCACTTATATAACAGAATTTTTCAAGAACAAAGCTTTCCATCCTCCTGGAGAACGGCCACTATTATTCCCATCTTAAAACCCAACAAAGATCCTAAGAACCCACTAAACTACCGTCCTATCGCTCTGACTAACTGCTTATGCAAGATTTTAGAAAAAATGGTAAATGCCCGCCTGGTCTTCTATCTAGAAAGTAATGGTATATTGTCTCTCTTTCAAAGCGGGTTTCGCCGTGGCAGATCCACTATTGATAATATAGTTGATTTAGAGAGCAAAATTCGTAACGCTTTTGTTAAAAATCATCATCTTGTTTCAATATTTATTGACATTGAGAAAGCATATGACCGTACGTGGAGGTACGGCATATTACGTAACCTTATACAATTTTGACTTAAGGGGTAACCTGCCAATTTTTATCAAAAATTTTTTATATCTGCGGCAGTTTCATGTCCGAGTTGGAAATGTTCTTTCAGATGTTTATATTCAAGAAGAGGGCGTGTGCCACAAGGGAGTGTCCTCAGTGTTACACTTTTTAATGTTGCCATCGATGGCATTTTGAAAGTACTTCCTATATCCGTAAAAGGAAATCTTTATGTTGACGACCTACATATTTGTTGTGAAGGAGCGGATATGCGTTTTGTTGTGAGGCAACTCCAAGCTGCAGTTAATAAAATAGTTAACTGGTCGAACGAGAACGGGTTCACTATTTCCAACACTAAAACCTCTTGCATAGACTTTACCCGAAAGCGTGGTCTCCAACCAGATCCGGAAATTTATATCGGAGGGAACCCGATAAATGTCTTGAGCCAGGTAAAATTCTTGGGTATAACCTTTGACCGCAAACTTACATTTTTACCCCATGTTATGGACTTGCGCAAAAAATGTGAGAAGTCGCTTAACATTTTAAAAGTTCTTTCTAGTACATTTTGGGGTGCAGATAGACTTTCCCTATTGAAAGTATATCGTGCACTTATTCGCTCCAAACTGGATTACGGTTGTGTGGTTTATGGTTCAGCTAGGAAATCTGTCCTAGAAAAACTGAACTTCGTTCACCACTCTGCTCTACGCCTTTGCTCAGGAGCGTTCAGAACCTCTCCTGTGAAAAGTTTATACGTTGACTGCTATGACGAACCTCTTAGTCTTAGAAGGAAATTTTTATCTATTTGTTATTATTTTAAAGTCTCATCAGTCACACATCATCCTGTAAAAAACCATAATTTTAGTCACTGTCTCATGCGTTTTTACTCTGCTAGACCTTCATGTATCCTTCCTTTTCATCAGAGGATAGAAAGTACTTTGGGAAAAATTGGGTTTAACTGTGATATTTTAAAAACTGACAATTTTATATGTCCTTGGAATGTTTCCGATTTTACATTTTTTAATCCTTTTAAAAATTTTGACAAAGGGTCTACCCCTGATAATATTTACTATCAAATTTTTAATGACCATAGAGAAATGTACTCTACTTTTATCCCTATTTATACTGACGGCTCTAAACAAGGCAATTTTGTGGGCTGCGCTTTTGTTATCGAGGATATTGTATATAGTTATAGATTGCATTCTGCACTCTCTATTTACACAGCAGAAATTTTAGCCATTTTTAAAGGTTTGGAAGAGCTATCGCATCGTCCGAAAGGCAATTTCATTTTTTACTGCGACTCAAAAAGCGTTTTGCAATCTCTTTCTTCTCCGAGGTACAATAGTCACCCGCTAATAATTGAGGTCCTCTATCTCATCGACAGCCTTAAATCTGCAGGTTTTTTCCATTCTCTTCAGCTGGGTTCCGTCGCATGTAGGAATAAAAGGAAATGAGGATGCTGACAAAGCAGCAAAAACTGCTAGTGATTTTTGTAATATTCCTCTGCCTCTGTGTGATTCTAAAAAATACATAAAAAATCTCTTGTATAAGAAGTGGCAGAATTGTTGGAATGAAGAGACTAATAATAAATTGCATTTAATTAAACCAGACATTGAAAATTGGAATAATCTGCCATCTCGAAGAGAGGATGTTATTCTTACTCGCCTAAGGATTGGTCACTCGCGTTTTACACATCGACACCTTTTACTTGGAGAATCTGCTCCCATTTGTGATCAATGTAATGTAGTCATCTCTGTAAAACATATCCTCATTGATTGTCCCCGGTTTACAAAACATCGTATTCATTATTTTAATTCGTCATCTATCAATATTAAAGATATTTTAAATAACACGCCTCATCCTAATCTCTTCCCGTTTTTAAAACACATTGGTTTTTACTGTCACATCTGACTTTTACATCTCATCGCTGTTTTTTTCTACTTCGGGTTTTATGTATCTTTTCTACACTGGTTTTGTATTTTTTAGCATGTTTGTTTTTATCTTCTGTTAACTCTTTATAGCTGTTTTGTATATTTCTTCGTAGTTTTAAGATAACTATTTGTTTGGCGCAATATGTCCCATGAGGACTCAGCGCCATAAAACCCCATTCAACCAACCAACCAACCAACCGTCCCATGTGGGAATCAAAGGAAATGAAGATGCTGACAAAGCAGCAAAATCTGCTACTCAAATCTGTGATATGCCTTTGCCTTTTAGTGATTTAAAAAAATACATAAAAGATCTCTTGTATAAGAAATGGCAGATTTCTTGGGACGAAGAGACAAATAATAAATTGCGTACAATTAAGCCAGACATTGAAAACTGGAGTAATTTGCCATCTAGAAGAGAGGATGTTATTCTTACTCGCCTAAGGATTGGTCACTCGCGTTTTACACATCGACACCTTTTACTCGGAGAATCTGCTCCAATTTGTGATCAATGTAATGTGGTCATCTCCGTAAAACATATCCTCATTGATTGTCCCCGGTTTACAAATCATCGTATTCATTATTTTAATTCGCCATCTATCAATATTAAAGATATTTTAAATAACTCACCTCATCCTAATCTCTTCCCGTTTTTAAAACACATTGGTTTTTACTGTCACATCTGAATTTTACATCTCATCGCTGTTTTATACTTTGGGTTTTATGTATCTTTTCTACACTGGTTTTGTATTTTTAACATGTTTTTATCTTCTGTTAACCCTTTATAGCTGTTCTGTATATTTCTTCGTAGTTTTAAGTTAACTATTTGTTTGGCGCAATATGTCCCATGAGGACTCAGCGCCATAAAACCCCATTCAACCAACCAACCAACCCTAAAAATGTACGTGTCACCGGAGGATGACATGTCCACTAGCAGCGGTTCTGAGACGGACACGCCATCCGCTTCTCCTCAGTGCTAACCGTTTTTTTCCCTTTTCTCTTTTTTTTATTATGGCTTTAATGACCTGGAACTGCCATGGTTTCCACCATCACACCTCCGATCTCAGGGATCTGGTTAACCACTATCACCCTATATGTATTGCACTGCAGGAGACGTTCCTGCATACAGCAAAAGAAGCTAAGCTAAGATATTTCACCACTTTAAGGAAAGATCACATGGAAGGTGACAGGCCATCCGGCGGGGTGGCTCTGCTCATCGCCCAAGACTATCCTTGTGCTCCCATCAATTTGCAAACTGACTTACAAGCTGTTGCGGTCAGGATTCATATCCATTCAAGTATTACCATTTGCAGTCTGTACCTCCCCCCATCCATTGCAATAGATCAAAAGTCTCTAAATAATCTGATTTCCCAGCTTCCTAAACCTTTCATTATTCTTGGTGACATGAATGGTCACAATCCTCTTTGGGGTAGTCCCAATATTAATCACCGTGGCAAACAAATAGAACAGTTAATCCAAGACCATAATCTCTCGCTTTTCAATAACAATGAAATCACCTATTTTCATTCTCCAAATAGAACCTACCATCACCTTGACTTAGCCATATGTTCTCCGCAGCAATACCCTTTCTGGAACCTTAAAGTCGACCCTGACCTCCACAACAGCGACCATTTCCCTATTATCCTTACCCGCATTTCCTATATTAAGCCTATTCAGCGTACCCCTAGGTATATTTTTGATTCAGCTGATTGGAAGCTATATAGCAGCCTAGCAAAAATAACCAGGCATATGGTAGATAATAGAGATATCGATGAAGCCGTCGAACTTGTAACAAATGCTATTATTCAAGCAGCAGACTCTTCGATTCGAAAATCTCTTGGTAGCTATCGTCGACAGACAAAGCCGTGGTGGAACCAGGAATGCCAAAATGCTTACAAAGATCAAAGACGGGCCTGGAATGTTTTTAAAAGGTACCCTACCACAAACAATTTCTTGATTTACAAAAAACACAAAGCCATCTTCCGACGGATTTTAAGACGCAGCCAAAAGGATTCTTGGGCGAGATATGTCAGTAGCATTAACTACTTCTACTCCTAGTAAAATTATGTGGGATAAAGTCAGACGCAGCTCTGGTGTCTATCCTAACATTCAAATCAATTTCCTCGAAATCAATAACCAAAATATCTCTTCCTTAAATGACATTTCAAACGCCATTGCTTCTACTTTTGCTTATATCTCCTCAAAGACCAATTACTCGTCATCCTTTATGAAACACAGAACTTTAATAGAAAAAAAAAACAAAATAAACTTTCACAATAAACGCTTTTTTCCGTACAATAGTGATCTTACTGAAATTGAATTACATAGAGCTCTCCAGAATACCTCTAATTCCTCTGCCGGCCCTGATAATACTTCTTATTGTATGATAAAAAATCTATCACCCACATCTCTCTCCAACCTCTTATTTCTTTTCAATAGAATCTGGCACGAACATACTTACCCGACCTCCTGGAGAATGGCTATCATCATACCCATCCTGAAGCCTAAAAAAGACCCAAAGAATCCGCTTAACTACCGCCCAATTGCTCTCACTAGCTGTCTTAGTAAAACTTTGGAGAAAATTATTAGTGCTCGTCTTAATTATTACCTCGAAGTTCATAATTGCTTATCTCTGAACCAAAGTGGTTTCCGTCGTGGTCGGAGTACCATAGACAACATTGTCGATCTTGAAAGTAAAATACGGAACGCCTTTGTGAAGCGTCATCACATGGTGTCAATTTTCTTCGACATAGAGAAAGCGTATGACCGTACCTGGCGTTACGGGATACTGCAACAATTATACAGTTACGACATGAGGGGAAACCTGCCTATTTTTATTGAAAATTTTTTATCTTTACGTAATTTTAAAGTTCGGGTTGGAAATTGCTATTCAAATATTTTTACGCAAGAAGAAGGGGTCCCTCAGGGCAGCGTTCTTAGTGTTCACTTATTCATCATCGCAATTAATAACATTCTTAATGTAATACCGCCATCTGTTAAAGCGAATCTTTATGTAGACGATCTTCACATCTCTTGTGATGGCGTCGACATGCGTTTCATTGAACGGCAACTTCAGGCATCCGTCAACAAAATTGTGAATTGGGCTGATCGTAACGGTTTTAG
>JAGEOH010001323.1:0-24000 GCA_032207245.1 Pardosa pseudoannulata
TTTTCAAAATCGGTCAAAAATTTTCGGACCCCGGAAAATTTTCCGGAGTCGGACCAAAATTTTTTCGACCCCGGAAAATTTTCAAAATCGGTCAAAAATTTTCGGACCCCGGAAAATTTTCCGAAGTCGGACCAAAATTTTTTCGACCCCGGAAAATTTTCAATATCGGTCAAAAATTTTCGGAACCCGGAAAATTTTCCGAAGTCGGACCAAAATTTTTTCGACCCCGGAAAATTTTCAAAATCGGTCAAAAATTTTCGGACCCCGGAAAATTTTCCGAAGTCGGACCAAAATTTTTTCGACCCCGGAAAATTTTCAAAATCGTTCAAAAATTTTCGGACCCCGGAAAAATTTCCGAGGTCGGGCCAAAATTTTTTCGACCCCGAAAAATTTTCAAAATCGGTAAAAATTTTCGGACCCCGGAAAATTTTCCGAAGTCGGACCAAAATTTTTTCGACCCCGGAAAATTTTCAAAATCGGTCAAAAATTTTCGGACCCCGGAATATTTTCCGAAGTCGGTCAAAAATTTTTTCGACCCCGGAAAATTTTCAAAATCGGTCAAAAATTTTCGGACCCCGGAAAATTTTCCGAAGTCGGACCAAAATTTTTTCGACCCCGGAAAATTTTCAAAATCGGTCAAAAATTTTCGGACCCCGGAAAATTTTCCGAAGTCGGACCAAAATTTTTTCGACCCCGAAAAATTTTCAAAATCGGTCAAAAATTTTCGGACCCCGGAAAATTTTCCGAAGTCGGACCAAAATTTTTTCGACCCCGGAAAATTTTCAAAATCGGTCAAAAATTTTCGGACCCCGGAAAATTTTCCGATGTTGGACCAAAATTTTTTCGACCCCGGAAATTTTTCAAAATCGGACCAAAATTTTTTCGACCCCGGAAAATTTTCCGAAGTCGGACCAAAATTTTTTCGACCCTGGAAAATTTTCAAAATCGGTCAAAAATTTTCGGACCCCGGAAAATTTTCCGAAGTCGGACCAAAACCTTTTCGACCCCGGAAAATTTTTCAAAATCGGTCAAAAATTTTCGGACCCCGGAAAATTTTCCGAAGTCGGACAAAAATTTTTTCGGACCCCGGAAAATTTTCCGAAGTTGGACCAAAATTTTTTCGGACCCCGTAAAATTTTCCGAAGTTTTTTAAATTTTCCGAAGTCGGACCAAAATTTTTTCGACCCCGGAAAATTTTCAAAATCGGTCAAAAATTTTCGGACCCCGGAAAATTTTCCGAAGTCGGACCAAAATTTTTTCGACCCCGGAAAATTTTCAAAATCGGTCAAAAAATTTTCGGACCCCGGAAAATTTTCCGAAGTCGGACCAAAATTTTTTCGACCCCGGAAAATTTTCAAAATAGGTCAAAAATTTTCGGACCCCGGAAAATTTTCCGAAGTCGGACCAAAATTTTTTCGACCCCGGAAAATTTTCAAAATCGGTCAAAAATTTTCGGAACCCGGTAAATTTTCCGAAGTCGGACCAAAATTTTTTCGACCCCGGAAAATTTTCAAAATCGGTCAAAAAAAATTTTCCGAAGTCGGACCAAAATTTTTTCGGACCCTGGAAAATTTTTCGAAGTCGGACAAAAATTTTTTCGGACCCCGGAAAATTTTCAAAATCGGTCAAAAATTTTCGGACCCCGGAAAATTTTCCGAAGTCGGACCAAAATTTTTTCGAAAATTTTCAAAATCGGTGACCCCGGAAAATTTTCGAAACTGGTCAAAAATTTTCGGACCCCGGAAAATTTTCCGAAGTCGGACCAAAATTTTTTCGACCCCGGAAAATTTTCAAAATCGGTCAAAAATTTTCGGACCCCGGATAATTTTCCGAAGTCGGAACAAAATTTTTTCCACCCCGGAAAATTTTCAAAATCGGTCAAAAATTTTCGGACCTCGGAAAATTTTCCGAAGTCGGACAAAAATTTTTTCGACCCCGGAAAAATTTTCAAAATCGGTCAAAAATTTTCGGACCCCGGAAAATTCTTCGAAGTCGGACCAAAATTTTTTCTACCCCGCGAAATTTTCAAAATCGGTCAAAAATTTTCGGACCCCGGAAAATTTTTCGAAGTCGGACCAAAATTTTTTTCGACCCCGGAAAATTTTCCGAAGTTCAAAATCGACCCGGAAATTTTCAAAATCGGGTCAAAAATTTTCGGACCCCGGAAAATTTTTCCGAAGTCGGACCAAAATTTTTTCGACCCCGGAAAATTTTCAAAATCGGTCGGACCAAAAATTTTTTCGGACCCGGAAAATTTTCAAAATCGGATTCAAAAATTTTCGGACCCCGGAAAATTTTCCGAAGTCGGACCAAAATTTTTTTCGACCCCGGAAAATTTTCAAAATCGGTCAAAAATTTTCGGACCCCGGAAAAATTTCCGAAGTCGGACCAAAATTTTTTCGAACCCCGAAAAATTTTCAAAATCGGTCAAAAATTTTTCGGCAAATTTTCCCCGGAAAATTTTCGAACCCCGGATCCGAAAGTCGGACCAAAATTTTTTCGACCCCGGAAAATTTTCAAAATCGGTCAAAAACTTTCGGACCCCGGAAAATTTTCCGAAGTCGGACCAAAATTTTTTCGACCATGGAAAATTTTCAAAATCGGTCAAAAATTTTCGGAGACCGGAAAAATTTCCGAAGTCGGACCAAAATTTTTTCGACCCCGGAAAATTTTCAAAATCGGTCAAAAATTTTCGGACCCTATAAAATTTTCCGAATTCGGACGAAAATTTTTTTCGACCCCGGAAAATTTTCAAAATCGGTCAAAAATTTTCGGACCCGAAAAATTTTCCGAAGTCGGACCAAAATTTTCGGACCCCGAAAAATTTTCCGAAGTCGGACCAAAATTTTTTCGACCCCGGAAAATTTTCAAAATCGGACCAAAATTTTTCCGACCCCGGAAAATTTTCCGAAGTCGGACCAAAATTTTTTCGACCCCGGAAAATTTTCAAAATCGGTCAAAAATTTTCGGACCCCGGAAAATTTTCCGAATTCGGACCAAATTTTTTCGACCCCGGAAAATTTTCAAAATCGGTCAAAAATTTTCGGACCCCGGAAAATTTTCCGAAGTCGGACCAAATTTTTTCGACCCCGGAAAATTTTCAAAATCGGTCAAAAATTTTCGGACCCCGGAAAATTTTCCGAGGTCGGACCAAAATTTTTTCGACCCCGAAAAATTTTCAAAATCGGTCAAAAATTTTCGGACCCCGGAAAATTTTCCGAAGTCGGACCAAAATTTTTTCGACCCCGGAAAATTTTCAAAATCGGTCAAAAATTTTCGGACCCCAAAAAATTTTCCGAAGTCGGACCAAAATTTTTTCGGCCCCGGAAAATTTTCAAAATCGGTCAAAAATTTTCGGACCTAATAGCGGAAATGGACGCAAATACGGCTAAATTTTTCGAACACGGAAAATTTGCTACGCAGCAAAATCGGCTGGAAAATTTTTCGGACCCGGCTGGAAATTTTACGCAAATCGGCTGGAAAATTTTCGCAGCAGAGCTAATAGCGGGAAATTTGCTACGCAAAAATAGCATTTTTCACGCACGGAAAATAGCGGCTGGAGTAGCATTGGAACGCAAATTTCGGCTGGAAATTGCTACGCAACCTAATAGCGGCTGGAAAATTCTACGCAGCAGAAATAGCAGCATTTTTTGACGACCGGAAAGCGGCTGGATATTTGCTACGCAAAGCTAATCGGTGGAAAATTTTTCGCAGCAGACCTAATCGGCTGGAAAATTTCTACGCAGTCAGACCTAAATTTTTTGCTACGCAGCAGACCTAATAGCGGCTGGAAAATGTGCTACGCAGCAGAGCCTAATAGCGGCTGGAGTAGCATTTGCTACGCAGCAGACCTAATAGCGGCTGGAAATTTGCTACGCAGCAGAGCTAATAGCGGCTGAAAATTGTGCTACGCAGCAGAGCTAATAGCGGCTGGAATAGCATTGCGCTACGCAGCAGAGCCTAATAGCGGCTGAGTAGCATTGTGCTACGCAGCAGACCTAATAGCGGCTGGAATATTGCAGTGCTACGCGGCAGAGCGTAATAGCGGCTGGCGCAGCAGAGCCTAATAGCGGGCGGAATATTGCAGTGCTACGCGGCAGAGCCTAATAGCGGCTGGAATATTGCAGTGCTACGCGGCAGAGCCTAATAGCGGCTGGAATATTGCAGTGCTACGCGGCAGAGCGTAATAGCGGCTGGAATATTGCAGTGCTACGCAGCAGAGCCTAATAGCGGGCGGAATATTGCAGTGCTACGCAGCAGAGCCTAATAGCGGGCGGAATATTGCAGTGCTACGCAGCAGAGCCTAATAGCGGGCGGAATATTGCAGTGCTACGCAGCAGAGCCTAATAGCGGCTGGAGTAGCATTGTGCTACGCAGCAGACCTAATAGCGGCTGGAGTAGCATGTGCTACGCAGCAAGCCTAATAGCGGCTGGAGTAGATTGTGCTACGCAGCAGAGCCTAATAGCGGGCGGAATATTGCAGTGCTACGCAGCAGAGCCTAATAGCGGGCGGAATATTGCAGTGCTACGCAGCAGAGCCTAATAGCGGGCGGAATATTGCAGTGCTACGCAGCAGAGCCTAATAGCGGGCGGAATGGCACTGCTACGCAGCAGAGCCTAATAGCGGGCGGAATATTGCAGTGCTACGCAGCAGAGCCTAATAGCGGCTGGAATAGCATTGCGCTACGCAGCAGAGCCTAATAGCGGCGGAATATTGCAGCGCTACGCAGCAGAGCCTAATAGCGGCTGGAGTAGCATTGCGCTACGCAGCAGAGCCTAATAGCGGCTGGAGTAGCATTGCGCTACGCAGCAGAGCCTAATAGCGGCTGGAGTAGCATTGCGCTACGCAGCAGAGCCTAATAGCGGCTGGAGTAGCATTGCGCTACGCAGCACACCTAATAGCGGCTGGAATAGCATTGCGCTACGCAGCAGAGCCTAATAGCGGCTGGAATAGCATTGCGCTACGCAGCAGAGCCTAATAGCGGCTGGAATAGCATTGCGCTACGCAGCAGAGCCTAATAGCGGCTGGAATAGCATTGCGCTACGCAGCAGAGCCTAATAGCGGCTGGAATATTGCGCTACGCAGCAGAGCCTAATAGCGGCTGGAGTAGCATTGCGCTACGCAGCAGGGCCTAATAGCGGCTGGAATAGCATTGCGCTACGCAGCAGAGCCTAATAGCGGCTGGAATAGCATTGCGCTACGCAGCAGAGCCTAATAGCGGCTGGAATAGCATTGCGCTACGCAGCAGAGCCTAATAGCGGCTGGAATAGCATTGCGCTACGCAGCAGAGCCTAATAGCGGCTGGAATAGCATTGCGCTACGCAGCAGGGCCTAATAGCGGCTGGAGTAGCATTGCGCTACGCAGCAGAGCCTAATAGCGGCTGGAGTAGCATTGCGCTACGCAGCAGAGCCTAATAGCGGCTGGAGTAGCATTGCGCTACGCAGCAGGGCGTAATAGCGGGCGGAATATTGCATTGTGCTACGCAGCAGAGCCTAATAGCGGGCCCCCCCGGAATGTGGCACTGCTACGCAGCAGAGCCTAATAGCGGCCCCGGAATGTGGCAATGCTACGCAGCAGAGCCTAATAGCGGCTGGAGTAGCATTGTGCTACGCAGCAGAGCGTAATAGCGGCTGGAGTAGCAGTGCTACGCGGCAGAGCGTAATAGCGGCTGGAATAGCATTGCGCTACGCAGCAGAGCCTAATAGCGGCCCCGGAATGTGGCAATGCTACGCAGCAGAGCCTAATAGCGGCTGGGAGCAATTTCTACGCAGCAGAGCCTAATAGCGGCTGGAGTAGCATTGCGCTACGCAGCAGAGCCTAATAGCGGCTGGAGTAGCATTGCGCTACGCAGCAGGGCGTAATAGCGGCTGGAGTAGCATTGCGCTACGCAGCAGGGCGTAATAGCGGCTGGAGTAGCATTGCGCTACGCAGCAGAGCCTAATAGCGGCTGGAGTAGCATTGCGCTACGCAGCAGAGCCTAATAGCGGCTGGAGTAGCATTGCGCTACGCAGCAGAGCCTAATAGCGGCTGGAGTAGCATTGCGCTACGCAGCAGAGCTAATAGCGGCTGGAGTAGCATTGCGCTACGCAGCAGAGCCTAATAGCGGCTGGAGTAGCATTGCGCTACGCAGCAGAGCTAATAGCGGCTGGAGTAGCATTGCGCTACGCAGCAGAGCCTAATAGCGGCTGGAGTAGCATTGCGCTACGCAGCAGAGCCTAATAGCGGCTGGAGTAGCATTGCGCTACGCAGCAGAGCCTAATAGCGGCTGGAGTAGCATTGCGCTACGCAGCAGAGTAATAGCGGCTGGAGTAGCATTGTGCTACGCAGCAGAGCGTAATAGCGGCTGGAATAGCATTGCGCTACGCAGCAGAGCCTAATAGCGGCTGGAATAGCATTGCGCTACGCAGCAGAGCTAATAGCGGCTGTGTAGCATTGTGCTACGCAGCAGAGCGTAATATAGCGGCTGGAGTAGCATTGCGCTACGCAGCAGAGCCTAATAGCGGCTGGAGTAGCATTGCGCTACGCAGCAGAGCCTAATAGCGGCTGGAGTAGCATTGCGCTACGCAGCAGAGCCTAATAGCGGCTGGAGTAGCATTGCGCTACGCAGCAGAGCCTAATAGCGGCTGGAGTAGCATTGCGCTACGCAGCAGAGCCTAATAGCGGCTGGAGTAGCATTGCGCTACGCAGCAGAGCCTAATAGCGGCTGGAGTAGCATTGCGCTACGCAGCAGAGCCTAATAGCGGCTGGAGTAGCATTGCGCTACGCAGCAGAGCCTAATAGCGGCTGGAGTAGCATTGCGCTACGCAGCAGAGCCTAATATAGCGGCTGGAGTAGCATTGCGCTACGCAGCAGAGCCTAATAGCGGCTGGAGTAGCATTGCGCTACGCAGCAGAGCCTAATAGCGGCTGGAGTAGCATTGCGCTACGCAGCAGGGCCTAATAGCGGCTGGAGTAGCATTGCGCTACGCAGCAGAGCCTAATAGCGGCTGGAATAGCATTGCGCTACGCAGCAGAGCCTAATAGCGGCTGGAATAGCATTGCGCTACGCAGCAGAGCCTAAATAGCGGCTGGAGTAGCATTGTGCTACGCAGCAGAGCGTAATAATAGCGGCTGGAATAGCATTGCGCTACGCAGCAGAGCCTAATAGCGGCTGGAATAGCATTGCGCTACGCAGCAGAGCCTAATAGCGGCTGGAATAGCATTGCGCTACGCAGCAGAGCGTGTAAATAGCGGCTGGAGTAGCATTGTGCTCAACGCAGCAGAGCCTAATAGCGGCTGGAGTAGCATTGTTGACTACGCAGCAGGGCGTAATAGCGGCTGGAGTAGCATTGCGCTACGCAGCAGAGCCTAATAGCGGCTGGAGTAGCATTGCGCTACGCAGCAGAGCCTAATAGCGGCTGGAGTAGCATTGCGCTACGCAGCAGAGCCTAATAGCGGCTGGAGCAGCATTGCGCTACGCAGCAGAGCCTAATAGCGGGCGGAATATTGCAGTGCTACGCAGCAGAGCCTAATAGCGGCTGAGTAGCAATTGGTTGCTACGCAGCCAGAGCCTAAATAGCGGCTAGTAGCATTGTGCTACGCAGCAGAGCCTAATAGCGGGCGGAATATTGCAGTGCTACGCAGCAGAGCCTAATAGCGGCTGGAGTAGCATTGCGCTACGCAGCAGAGCCTAATAGCGGCTGGAGTAGCATTGTGCTACGCAGCAGAGCTAATAGCGGCTGGCTAAGTAGCATTTGTGCTACGCAGCAGAAGCCTAATAGCGGCTGGGGGAGTAGCATTGTGCTACGCAGCAGAGCCTAATAGCGGCTGGAGTAGCATTGCGCTACGCAGCAGAGCCTAATAGCGGCCGGAATATTGCATTGTGCTACGCAGCAGAGCCTAATAGCGGCTGGAGTAGCATTGCGCTACGCAGCAGAGCCTAATAGCGGCTGGAGTAGCATTGCGCTACGCAGCAGAGCGTAATAGCGGCTGGAGTAGCATTGTGCTACGCGGCAGAGCGTAATAGCGGCTGGAGTAGCATTGTGCTACGCAGCAGAGCCTAATAGCGGCTGGAGTAGCATTGTGCTACGCAGCAGAGCGTAATAGCGGCTGGAGTAGCATTGCGCTACGCAGCAGAGCCTAATAGCGGCTGGAGTAGCATTGCGCTACGCAGCAGAGCCTAATAGCGGCTGGAGTAGCATTGCGCTACGCAGCAGAGCCTAATAGCGGCTGGAGTAGCATTGTGCTACGCAGCAGAGCGTAATAGCGGGCGGAATATTGCAGTGCTACGCAGCAGAGCGTAATAGCGGCTGGGAGTAGCATTGTGCTAACGCAGCAGAGCCCTAATAGCGGCTGGAGTAGCATTGCGCTACGCAGCAGAGCCTAATAGCGGCTGGAGTAGCATTGCGCTACGCAGCAGAGCCTAATAGCGGCTGGAGTAGCATTGCGCTACGCAGCAGGGCGTAATAGCGGCTGGAGTAGCATTGCGCTACGCAGCAGAGCCTATATAGCGGCTGGAGTAGCATTGTGCTACGCAGCAGAGCGTAATAGCGGCTGGAGTAGCATTGTGCTACGCAGCAGAGCGCTAATAGCGGCTGGAGTAGCATTGTGCTACGCAGCAGAGCGTAATAAGCGGCTGGAGTAGCATTGCGCTACGCAGCAGAGCCTAATAGCGGCTGGAGTAGCATTGTGCTACGCAGCAGAGCCTAATAGCGGCTGGAGTAGCATTGTGCTACGCAGCAGAGCGTAATAGCGGCTGGAGTAGCATTGTGCTACGCAGCAGAGCGTAATAGCGGCTGGAGTAGCATTGTGCTACGCAGCAGAGCGTAATAGCGGCTGGAGTAGCATTGTGCTACGCAGCAGAGCCTAATAGCGGCTGGAGTAGCATTGTGCTACGCAGCAGAGCGTAATAGCGGCTGGAGTAGCATTGTGCTACGCAGCAGAGCGTAATAGCGGCTGGAGTAGCATTGTGCTACGCAGCAGAGCGTAATAGCGGCTGGAGTAGCATTGTGCTACGCAGCAGAGCCTAATAGCGGCTGGAGTAGCATTGCGCTACGCAGCAGAGCCTAATAGCGGCTGGAGTAGCATTGCGCTACGCAGCAGAGCCTAATAGCGGCTGGAGTAGCATTGCGCTACGCAGCAGGGCGTAATAGCGGCTGGAATATTGCAGTGCTACGCAGCAGAGCGTAATAGCGGCTGGAGTAGCATTGTGCTACGCAGCAGAGCCTAATAGCGGCTGGAGTAGCATTGTGCTACGCAGCAGAGCGTAATAGCGGCTGGAGTAGCATTGTGCTACGCAGCAGAGCGTAATACAGCGGCTGGAGTAGCATTCGCATTGTGCTACGCAGCAGAGCGTAATAGCGGCTGGAGTAGCATTGTGCTACGCAGCAGAGCGTAATAGCGGCTGGAGTAGCATTGTGCTACGCAGCAGAGCGTAATAGCGGCTGGAGTAGCATTGTGCTACGCAGCAGAGCGTAATAGCGGCTGGAGTAGCATTGCGCTACGGGGGCGCAGCAGAGCGTAATAGCGGCTGGAGTAGCATTGTGCTACGCAGCAGAGCGTAATAGCGGCTGGAGTAGCATTGTGCTACGCAGCAGAGCGTAATAGCGGCTGGAATATTGCAGTGCTACGCAGCAGAGCGTAATAGCGGCTGGAGTAGCATTGCGCTACGCAGCAGAGCCTAATAGCGGCGGAGGATTGCAGTGCTACGCAGCAGAGCCTAATAGCGGCTGGAGTAGCATTGCGCTACGCAGCAGAGCCTAATAGCGGCTGGAGTAGCATTGCGCTACGCAGCAGAGCGTAATAGCGGCTGGAGTAGCATTGCGCTACGCAGCAGAGCGTAATAGCGGCTGGAGTAGCATTGCGCTACGCAGCAGAGCGTAATAGCGGCTGGAGTAGCATTGCGCTACGCAGCAGAGCGTAATAGCGGCTGGAGTAGCATTGCGCTACGCAGCAGAGCCGTAATATTAGCGGCTGGAGTAGCATTGCGCTACGCAGCAGAGCGTAATAGCGGCTGGAGTAGCATTGCGCTACGCAGCAGAGCGTAATAGCGGCTGGAGTAGCATTGCGCTACGCAGCAGAGCGTAATAGCGGCTGGAGTAGCATTGCGCTACGCAGCAGAGCGTAATAGCGGCTGGAGTAGCATTGCGCTACGCAGCAGAGCCTAATATAGCGGCTGGGATGTAGCATTGTGCTGCTACGCAGCAGAGCGTTAATAGCGGCTGGAGTAGCATTGTGCTACGCAGCAGAGCGTAATAGCGGGCCCCCCCGGAATGTGGCAATGCTACGCAGCAGAGCGTAATAGCGGCCCCGGAATGTGGCAATGCTACGCAGCAGAGCGTAATAGCGGCTGGAGTAGCATTGTGCTACGCAGCAGAGCCTAATAGCGGCTGGAGTAGCATTGTGCTACGCAGCAGAGCGTAATAGCGGCTGGAGTAGCATTGTGCTACGCAGCAGAGCGTAATAGCGGCTGGAGTAGCATTGTGCTACGCGGCAGAGCCTAATAGCGGCTGGAATATTGCAGTGCTACGCAGCAGAGCGTAATAGCGGCTGGAATATTGCAGTGCTACGCGGCAGAGCCTAATAGCGGCTGGAGTAGCATTGTGCTACGCCAGCACAGCCTAATAGCGGCTGGAGTAGCATTGTGCTACGCAGCAGAGCCTAATAGCGGCTGGAGTAGCATTGTGCTACGCAGCAGAGCGTAATAGCGGGCGGAATATTGCAGTGCTACGCAGCAGAGCGTAATAGCGGCTGGAGTAGCATTGTGCTACGCAGCAGAGCTAATAGCGGCTGGAGTAGCATTGTGCTACGCAGCAGAGCCTAATATAGCGGCTGGAGTAGCATTGTGCTACGCAGCAGAGCGTAATAGCGGCTGGAGTAGCATTGTGCTACGCAGCAGAGCCTAATATAGCGGCTGGGAGTAGCATTGTGCTACGCAGCAGAGCGTAATAGCGGCTGGAGTAGCATTGTGCTACGCAGCAGAGCGTAATAGCGGCTGGAGTAGCATTGTGCTACGCAGCAGAGCCTAATAGCGGCTGGAGTAGCATTGTGCTACGCAGCAGAGCGTAATAGCGGCTGGTAATAGTAGCATTGTGCAGTGCTACGCAGCAGAGCGTAATAGCGGGCGGAATATTGCAGTGCTACGCAGCAGAGCGTAATAGCGGCTGGAATATTGCAGTGCTACGCAGCAGAGCGTAATACAGCGGGCGGAATAGCATTGTGCTACGCAGCAGAGCGTAATAGCGGCTGGAGTAGCATTGTGCTACGCAGCAGAGCGTAATAGCGGCTGGAGTAGCATTGTGCTACGCAGCAGAGCCTAATAGCGGCTGGAGTAGCATTGTGCTACGCAGCAGAGCGTAATAGCGGCTGGGAGTAGCATTGTGCTACGCAGCAGAGCGTAATTAGCGGCTGGAGTAGCATTGTGCTACGCAGCAGAGCGTAATAGCGGCTGGAGTAGCATTGTGCTACGCAGCAGAGCGTAATAGCGGCTGGAATAGCATTGTGCTACGCAGCAGAGCGTAATAGCGGCTGGAATAGCAGTGCTACGCAGCAGAGCGTAATAGCGGGCGGAATATTGCAGTGCTACGCAGCAGAGCGTAATAGCGGCTGGAGTAGCATTGTGCTACGCAGCAGAGCCTAATAGCGGCTGGAGTAGCATTGTGCTACGCAGCAGAGCCTAATAGCGGCTGGAGTAGCATTGTGCTACGCAGCAGAGCGTAATAGCGGCTGGAGTAGCATTGTGCTACGCAGCAGAGCCTAATATAGCGGCTGGAGTAGCATTGCGCTACGCAGCAGAGCGTAATAGCGGCTGGAGTAGCATTGCGCTACGCAGCAGAGCCTAATAGCGGCTGGAGTAGCATTGTGCTACGCAGCAGAGCCTAATAGCGGCTGGAGTAGCATTGTGCTACGCAGCAGAGCGTAATAGCGGCTGGAGTAGCATTGTGCTACGCAGCAGAGCCTAATAGCGGCTGGAATATTGCAGTGCTACGCAGCAGAGCGTAATAGCGGCTGGAGTAGCATTGTGCTACGCAGCAGAGCGTAATAGCGGCTGGAGTAGCATTGTGCTACGCAGCAGAGCGTAATAGCGGCTGGAGTAGCATTGTGCTACGCAGAGCGTAATAGCGGCTGGGAGTAGCATTGCGCTACGCAGCAGAGCCTAATAGCGGCTGGAGTAGCATTGCGCTACGCAGCAGAGCCTAATAGCGGCTGGAGTAGCATTGTGCTACGCAGCAGAGCGTAATAGCGGCTGGAGTAGCATTGTGCTACGCAGCAGAGCCTAATAGCGGCTGGAGTAGCATTGTGCTACGCAGCAGAGCGTAATAGCGGCTGGAGTAGCATTGTGCTACGCAGCAGAGCGTAATAGCGGCTGGAGTAGCATTGTGCTACGCAGCAGAGCGTAATAGCGGCTGGAGTAGCATTGTGCTACGCAGCAGAGCCTAATAGCGGCTGGAGTAGCATTGTGCTACGCAGCAGAGCGTAATAGCGGCTGGAGTAGCATTGTGCTACGCAGCAGAGCCTAATAGCGGCTGGAGTAGCATTGTGCTACGCAGCAGAGCGTAATAGCGGCTGGAGTAGCATTGTGCTACGCAGCAGAGCGTAATTAGCGGGCTGGAGTAGCATTGTGCTACGCAGCAGAGCCTATAGCGGCTGGAGTAGCATTGTGCTACGCAGCAGAGCGTAATAGCGGCTGGAGTAGCATTGTGCTACGCAGCAGAGCGTAATAGCGGCTGGAGTAGCATTGTGCTACGCAGCAGAGCCTAATAGCGGCTGGAGTAGCATTGTGCTACGCAGCAGAGCGTAATAGCGGCTGGAGTAGCATTGTGCTACGCAGCAGAGCGTAATACAGCGGCTGGAGTGAGTAGCATTGTGCTACGCAGCAGAGCCTAATAGCGGCTGGAGTAGCATTGTGCTACGCAGCAGAGCGTAATAGCGGCTGGAGTAGCATTGTGCTACGCAGCAGAGCCTAATAGCGGCTGGAGTAGCATTGTGCTACGCAGCAGAGCCTAATAGCGGCTGGAGTAGCATTGCTACGCAGCAGAGCGTAATAGCGGCTGGAGTAGCATTGTGCTACGCAGCAGAGCGTAATAGCGGCTGGAGTAGCATTGTGCTACGCAGCAGAGCGTAATAGCGGCTGGAGTAGCATTGTGCTACGCAGCAGAGCCGTAATAGCGGCTGGAGTAGCATTGCGCTACGCAGCAGAGCCTAATAGCGGCTGGAGTAGCGGCTGGGAAGCATTGTGCTACGCAGCAGAGCGTATGGGGGGGATAGCATTGTACGAAGCAAAGAGCTACTGGAGAATTAGCATTGTGCACGCAGCAGAGCCTAATAGGCGGCTGGTGATAGCGTGCTACGCAGCAGAGGCCTATTAGCTGGCTGGGTAGCATTGTGCTACGCAGCAGAGATAAATCATGCGGCTAGGACCCGTATTGTGCTATAGCGGCGTAATTGCGGCTTGGGAGTACGCAGCAGAGCTAAATAGCGGTTGGGATGCATTTGCTACGCAGCAGAGCCTGCAGGAGCAGAGCCCAATAGCGGCTGAATAGTAACGCAGCACTGCGCTACGCAGCAGAGCCTAATAGCGGCTGGAGTAGCATTGCGCTACGCAGCAGAGCCTAATAGCGGCTGGAGTAGCATTGCGCTACGCAGCAGAGCCTAATAGCGGCTGGAGTAGCATTGTGCTACGCAGCAGAGCGTAATAGCGGCTGGAGTAGCATTGTGCTACGCAGCAGAGCGTAATAGCGGGCGGAATATTGCAGTGCTACGCAGCAGAGCGTAATATAGCGGGCGGAATATTGCAGTGCTACGCAGCGCAGAGCGTAATAGCGGCTGGAATATTGCAGTGCTACGCAGCAGAGCGTAATAGCGGGCGGAATATTGCAGTGCTACGCAGCAGAGCGTAATAGCGGCTACGCCAGCAGGCCTCAATAGCGGCTGGGTTAGCATTGTGTTGTGACTACGCAGCAGAGCGTAATAGCGGTGGGTGATTGCATTGTGCTAAGCAGCAACGCATAATAGCGGCTGGATAGCAGAGCCGTATTGCGGTTTTTTTTGGGATAGCGGCTGGATAGCGGCTGGGGGATAGCATTGTGCTACGCAGCAGAGCCTAATTAGCGGCTGGAGTAGCATTGTGCTACGCAGCAGAGCCTAATAGCGGCTGGGATAGCTTTTTTTTTTTTTTTTTTTTTTAAGCATTGTGCTACGCAGCAGAGCCTAATAGCGGGCGGAATATTGCAGTGCTACGCAGCAGAGCCTAATAGCGGCTGGGAGTAGCATTGTGCTACGCAGCAGAGCGTAATAGCGGCTGGAGTAGCATTGTGCTACGCAGCAGAGCGTAATAGCGGCTGGAGTAGCATTGTGCTACGCAGCAGAGCCTAATAGCGGCTGGAGGTAGCATTGCGCTACGCAGCAGAGCCTAATAGCGGCTGGAGTAGCATTGCGCTACGCAGCAGAGCCTAATAGCGGCTGGAGTAGCATTGCGCTACGCAGCAGAGCCTAATAGCGGCTGGAGTAGCATTGCGCTACGCAGCAGAGCCTAATAGCGGCGCTGGAGTAGCATTGCGCTACGCAGCAGGGCGTAATAGCGGCTGGAGTAGCATTGCGCTACGCAGCAGAGCCTAATAGCGGCTGGAGTAGCATTGCGCTACGCAGCAGAGCCTAATAGCGGCTGGAGTAGCATTGCGCTACGCAGCAGAGCCTAATAGCGGCTGGAGTAGCATTGCGCTACGCAGCAGAGCCTAATAGCGGCTGGAGTAGCATTGCGCTACGCGCAGAGCGTAAGAGCCGTAATAGCGGCTGGAGTAGCATTGTGCTACGGGGGGGGGCAGCAGAGCCTAATAGCGGCTGGAGTAGCATTGCGCTACGCAGCAGAGCGTAATAGCGGCTGGAGTAGCATTGCGCTACGCAGCAGAGCGTAATAGCGGCTGGAGTAGCATTGCGCTACGCAGCAGAGCGTAATAGCGGCTGGAGTAGCATTGCGCTACGCAGCAGGGCGTAATAGCGGCTGGAGTAGCATTGCGCTACGCAGCAGAGCGTAATAGCGGGCGGAATAGCATTGCGCTACGCAGCAGAGCGTAATAGCGGCTGGAGTAGCATTGCGCTACGCAGCAGAGCGTAATAGCGGCTGGAGTAGCATTGCGCTACGCAGCAGGGCGTAATAGCGGCTGGAGTAGCATTGCGCTACGCAGCAGGGCGTAATAGCGGCTGGAGTAGCATTGTGCTACGCAGCAGAGCGTAATAGCGGCTGGAGTAGCATTGCGCTACGCAGCAGAGCCTAATAGCGGCTGGAGTAGCATTGCGCTACGCAGCAGAGCCTAATAGCGGCTGGAATAGCATTGCGCTACGCAGCAGAGCCTAATAGCGGCTGGAATAGCATTGCGCTACGCAGCAGAGCCTTAATAGCGGCTGGGAATAGCATTGCGCTACGCAGCAGAGCCTAATAGCGGCTGGAATAGCATTGCGCTACGCAGCAGAGCCTAATAGCGGCTGGAATATTGCATTGCGCTACGCAGCAGAGCCTAATAGCGGCTGGAGTAGCATTGTGCTACGCAGCAGAGCGTAATAGCGGCTGGAGTAGCATTGTGCTACGCAGCAGAGCCTAATAGCGGCTGGAGTAGCATTGCGCTACGCAGCAGAGCCTAATAGCGGCTGGAGTAGCATTGTGCTACGCAGCAGAGCCTAATAGCGGCTGGAGTAGCATTGCGCTACGCAGCAGAGCCTAATAGCGGCTGGAGTAGCATTGCGCTACGCAGCAGAGCCTAATAGCGGCTGGAATATTGCAGTGCTACGCAGCAGAGCGTAATAGCGGGCGGAATATTGCATTGTGCTACGCAGCAGAGCGTAATAGCGGCTGGAGTAGCATTGTGCTACGCAGCAGAGCCTAATAGCGGCTGGAGTAGCATTGTGCTACGCAGCAGAGCCTAATAGCGGCTGGAATATTGCAGTGCTACGCGGCAGAGCGTAATAGCGGCTGGAATATTGCAGTGCTACGCGGCAGAGCGTAATAGCGGCTGGAATATTGCAGTGCTACGCGGCAGAGCGTAATAGCGGCTGGAATATTGCAGTGCTACGCGGCAGAGCCTAATAGCGGCTGGAGTAGCATTGCGCTACGCAGCAGAGCCTAATAGCGGCTGGAGAGCATTGCGCTACGCAGCAGAGCCTAATAGCGGCTGGAGTAGCATTGTGCTACGCAGCAGAGCCTAATAGCGGCTGGAGTAGCATTGTGCTACGCAGCAGAGCGTAATAGCGGCTGGAGTAGCATTGTGCTACGCAGCAGAGCGTAATAGCGGCTGGAGTAGCATTGTGCTACGCAGCAGAGCGTAATAGCGGCTGGAGTAGCATTGTGCTACGCAGCAGAGCCTAATAGCGGCTGGAGTAGCATTGTGCTACGCAGCAGAGCCTAATAGCGGCTGGAGTAGCATTGTGCTACGCAGCAGAGCGTAATAGCGGCTGGAGTAGCATTGTGCTACGCAGCAGAGCCTAATAGCGGCTGGAATATTGCAGTGCTACGCGGCAGAGCGTAATAGCGGCTGGAGTAGCATTGTGCTACGCAGCAGAGCGTAATAGCGGCTGGAGTAGCATTGTGCTACGCAGCAGAGCCTAATAGCGGCTGGAGTAGCATTGTGCTACGCAGCAGAGCCTAATAGCGGCTGGGGATAGGCATTGTGCTACGCAGCAGAGCGTAATATAGCGGCTGGAGTAGCATTGTTGCTACGCAGCAGAGCGTAATAGCGGCTGGAGTAGCATTGTGCAAATACGCGGCAGAGCCTAATAGCGGCTGGAATATTGCAGTGCTACGCGGCAGAGCGTAATAGCGGCTGGGATAGCATTGTGCTACGCAGCAGAGCCTAATAGCGGGCGGAATATTGCAGTGCTACGCAGCAGAGCGTAATAGCGGGCCCCCCCGGAATGTGGCAATGCTACGCAGCAGAGCCTAATAGCGGCTGGAGTAGCATTGTGCTACGCAGCAGAGCCTAATATAGCGGCTGGGAGTAGCATTGTGCTACGCAGCACAGCCTAATAGCGGCTGGAGTAGCACTGTGCTACGCAGCACAGCCTAATAGCGGCTGGAGTAGCACTGTGCTACGCAGCACAGCCTAATAGCGGCTGGAGTAGCACTGTGCTACGCAGCACAGCCTAATAGCGGCTGGAGTAGCACTGTGCTACGCAGCACAGCCTAATAGCGGCTGGAGTAGCATTGTGCTACGCAGCAGAGCGTAATAGCGGCTGGAATATTGCAGTGCTACGCAGCAGAGCCTAATAGCGGCTGGAGTAGCATTGCGCTACGCAGCAGAGCCTAAATAGCGGCTGGAGTAGGCATTGTGCTACGCAGCAGAGGCGTAATAGCGGCTGGAGTAGCATTGTGCTACGCAGCAGAGCCTAATAGCGGCTGGAGATAGCATTGTGCTACGCAGCAGAGCCCCCCCTAATAGCGGCTGGAGTAGCACTGTGCTACGCAGCACAGCCTAATAGCGGCTGGAGTAGCACTGTGCTACGCAGCAGAGCCTAATAGCGGGCCCCCCCGGAATGTGGCACTGCTACGCAGCAGAGCGTAATAGCGGCTGGAGTAGCACTGTGCTACGCAGCACAGCCTAATAGCGGCTGGAGTAGCACTGTGCTACGCAGCACAGCCTAATAGCGGCTGGAGTAGCACTGTGCTACGCAGCACAGCCTAATAGCGGCTGGAGTAGCACTGTGCTACGCAGCGGAGCCTATATAGCGGCTGGAGTAGCACTGTGCTACGCAGCACAGCCTAATAGCGGCTGGAGTAGCACTGTGCTACGCGGCAGAGCCTAATAGCGGCTGGAATATTGCAGTGCTACGCGGCAGAGCGTAATAGCGGCTGGAATATTGCAGTGCTACGCGGCAGAGCGTAATAGCGGCTGGAATATTGCAGTGCTACGCGGCAGAGCGTAATAGCGGCTGGAATATTGCAGTGCTACGCGGCAGAGCGTAATAGCGGCTGGAATATTGCAGTGCTACGCAGCAGAGCGTAATAGCGGCTGGGATAGCATTGTTGCTACGCGACGAGCAGAGCCTAATAGCGGCTGGGATTAGCATTGTGCTACGCAGCAGAGCGTAATAGCGGGCGGAATATTGCAGTGCTACGCAGCAGAGCCTAATAGCGGCTGGGAGTAGCATTGTGCTACGCAGCAGGAGCGTAATAGCGGCTGGAGTAGCATTGTGCTACGCAGCAGAGCGTAATAGCGGGCGGAATATTGCAGTGCTACGCAGCAGAGCCTAATAGCGGGCGGAATATTGCAGTGCTACGCAGCAGAGCGTAATAGCGGGCGGAATATTGCAGTGCTACGCAGCAGAGCCTAATAGCGGGCGGAATATTGCAGTGCTACGCAGCAGAGCGTAATAGCGGCTGGTAGTAGCATTGTGCTACGCAGCAGAGCGTAATAGCGGCTGGGAGTTAGCATTGTGCTACGCAGCAGAGCCGTAATATAGCGGCTGGAATAGCATTGCGCTACGCAGCAGAGCCTAATAGCGGCTGGCGATAGCATTGTGCTACGCGGCAGAGCGTAATAGCGGCTGGAGTAGCATTGTGCTACGCAGCAGAGCCATAATAGCGCTGGAAGTAGCATTGCTTGCTACGCAGCGGCAGAGCCTAATATAGCGGCTGGAGTAGCATTGTGCTACGCAGCAGAGCCTAATAGCGGCTGGAGTAGCATGTGCTACGCAGCAGAGCCTAATATAGCGGCTGGAGTAGCATTGTGCTACGCAGCGGAGCGTAATAGCGGCTGGGATTAGCATTGTGCTACCGCGCAGCAGCAGGCGTAATAGCGGCTGGGATAGCATTGTGCTACGCAGCAGAGCGTAATAGCGGCTGGAATAGCATTGCGCTACGCAGCAGAGCCTAATAGCGGCTGGGATAGCATTGCGCTACGCAGCAGAGCCTAATAGCGGCTGGAGTAGCATTGCGCTACGCAGCAGGGCCTAATAGCGGCTGGAGTAGCATTGCGCTACGCAGCAGAGCCTAATAGCGGCTGGAGTAGCATTGCGCTACGCAGCAGAGCCTAATAGCGGCTGGAGTAGCATTGCGCTACGCAGCAGAGCCTAATAGCGGCTGGAGTAGCATTGCGCTACGCAGCAGAGCCTAATAGCGGCTGGAGTAGCACTGTGCTACGCAGCAGAGCCTAATAGCGGCTGGAGTAGCATTGTGCTACGCGGCAGAGCGTAATAGCGGCTGGAATATTGCAGTGCTACGCGGCAGAGCGTAATAGCGGCTGGAGTAGCATTGTGCTACGCAGCAGAGCGTAATTAGCGGCTGGGATAGCATTGTGCTACGCAGCAGAGCCTAATAGCGGCCCGGAATGTGGCACTGCTACGCAGCAGAGCCTAATAGCGGGCGGAATATTGCAGTGCTACGCAGCAGAGCCTAATAGCGGCTGGGAGTAAGCATTGTGCTACGCAGCAGAGCCTAATAGCGGGCGGAATATTGCAGTGCTACGCAGCAGAGCGTAATAGCGGCTGGAGTAGCATTGCGCTACGCAGCAGGAGCCTAATAGCGGCTGGAATAGCATTGCGCTACGCAGCAGAGCCTAATAGCGGCTGGGAATAGCATTGTGCTACGCAGCAGAGCCTAATAAAGCGGCTGGTAGTAGTAGCATTGCGCTACGCAGCAGAGCGTAATAGCGGCTGGAATATTGCAGTGCTACGCAGCAGAGCGTAATAGCGGCTGGAGTAGCATTGCGCTACGCAGCAGAGCGTAATAGCGGCTGGAGTAGCATTGTGCTACGCAGCAGAGCGTAATAGCGGCTGGAGTAGCATTGTGCTACGCAGCAGAGCCTAATAGCGGCTGGAGTAGCATTGTGCTTACGCAGCAGAGCCTAATAGCGGCTGGGATGTAGCATTGCGCTACGCAGCAGAGCCTAATAGCGGCTGGAGTAGCATTGTGCTACGCGGCAGAGCGTAATAGCGGCTGGAGTAGCATTGTGCTACGCGGCAGAGCGTAACATAGCGGCTGGTAGTAGCATTGTGCTACGCAGCAGAGCCTAATATAGCGGCTGGAGTAGCATTGTGCTACGCAGCAGAGCGTAAATAGCGGCTGGGAGTAGCATTGTGCTACGCGGCAGAGCGTAATAGCGGCTGGAATATTGCAGTGCTACGCGGCAGAGCGTAATAGCGGCTGGAATATTGCAGTGCTACGCGGCAGAGCGTAATAGCGGCTGGAATATTGCAGTGCTACGCGGCAGAGCGTAATAGCGGCTGGAATATTGCAGTGCTACGCGGCAGAGCCTAATAGCGGCTGGAGTAGCATTGCGCTACGCAGCAGAGCCTAATAGCGGCTGGAGTAGCATTGCGCTACGCAGCAGGGCGTAATAGCGGCTGGAATAGCATTGCGCTACGCAGCAGGGCGTAATAGCGGCTGGAGTAGCATTGCGCTACGCAGCAGGGCCTAATAGCGGCTGGAGTAGCATTGCGCTACGCAGCAGGGCGTAATAGCGGCTGGAGTAGCATTGCGCTACGCAGCAGAGCCTAAATAGCGGCTGGAGTAGCATGTGCTACGCAGCAGAGCCGTAATAGCGGCTGGCGGGAGTAGCATTGTGCTACGCAGCAGAAAGCCTAATAGCGGCTGGAGTAGCATTGTGCTACGCAGCGGAGCGTATATAGCGGCTGGGAGTAGCATTGTGCTACGCAGCAGAGCGTAATATAGCGGCTGGAGTAGCATTGTGCTACGCAGCGGAGAGCGTAATAGCGGCTGGAATATTGCAGTGCTACGCGGCAGAGCGTAATAGCGGCTGGAATATTGCAGTGCTACGCGGCAGAGCGTAATAGCGGCTGGAATATTGCAGTGCTACGCGGCAGAGCGTAATAGCGGCTGGAATATTGCAGTGCTACGCGGCAGAGCGTAATAGCGGCTGGAATATTGCAGTGCTACGCGGCAGAGCGTAATAGCGGCTGGAATATTGCAGTGCTACGCGGCAGAGCGTAATAGCGGCTGGAATATTGCAGTGCTACGCGGCAGAGCGTAATAGCGGCTGGAATATTGCAGTGCTACGCGGCAGAGCGTAATAGCGGCTGGAATATTGCAGTGCTACGCGGCAGAGCGTAATAGCGGCTGGAGTAGCATTGTGCTACGCGGCAGAGCCTAATAGCGGCTGGAGTAGCATTGCGCTACGCAGCAGAGCCTAATAGCGGCTGGAGTACGATTAGCATTGTTGCTACGCAGCGAGCCTAAATAGCGGCTGGAGTAGCATTGTGCTACGCAGCAGAGCGTAATAGCGGGCGGAATATTGCAGTGCTACGCAGCAGAGCGTAATACAGCGGCTGGAAGTAGCATTGTGCTACGCAGCAGAGCCTAATAAGCGGCTGGGAGTAGCATTGTGCTACGCAGCAGAGCGTAATAGCGGCTGGAGTAGCATTGTGCTACGCAGCAGAGCGTAATAGCGGCTGGAGTAGCATTGTGCTACGCAGCAGAGCCTAATAGCGGCTGGAGTAGCATTGTGCTACGCAGCAGAGCCTAATAGCGGCTGGAGTAGCATTGTGCTACGCAGCAGAGCGTAATAGCGGCTGGAGTAGCATTGTGCTACGCAGCAGAGCGTAATAGCGGCTGGAGTAGCATTGTGCTACGCAGCAGAGCGTAATAGCGGCTGGAGTAGCATTGTGCTACGCAGCAGAGCCTAATAGCGGCTGGAGTAGCATTGTGCTACGCAGCAGAGCGTAATAGCGGCTGGAGTAGATTGTGCTACGCAGCAGAGCCTAATAGCGGCCCCGGAATGTGGCAATGCTACGCAGCAGAGCCTAATAGCGGCCCCGGAATGTGGCAATGCTACGCAGCAGAGCGTAATAGCGGCTGGAGTAGCATTGTGCTACGCAGCAGAGCCTAATAGCGGCTGGAGTAGCATTGTGCTACGCAGCAGAGCGTAATAGCGGCTGGAGTAGCATTGTGCTACGCAGCAGAGCGTAATTAGCGGCTGGAGATTAAGCATTGTGCTACGCAGCAGAGCCTAATAGCGGCTGGAGTAGCAGTGCTACGCAGCAGAGCGTAATAGCGGCTGGAGTAGCATTGTGCTTACGCAGCGGAGCGTAATATAGCGGCTGGAGTAGCATTGCGCTACGCAGCAGGGCGTAATAGCGGCTGGAGTAGCATTGCGCTACGCAGCAGGGCGTAATAGCGGCTGGAGTAGCATTGCGCTACGCAGCAGAGCGTAATAGCGGCTGGAGTAGCATTGTGCCTACGCAAGCAGAGCCCTAATATAGCGGCTGGAGTAGCATTGTGCTACGCAGCAGAGCGTAATAGCGGCTGGGATAGCATTTGTGCTACGCAGCAGAGCCGTAATAGCGGCTGGGATAGCATTGTGCTACGCAGCAGAGCCTAATAGCGGCTGGAGTAGCATTGTGCTACGCAGCAGAGCGTAATAAGCGGCTGGAGATAGCATTGTGCTACGCAGCAGAGCGTTAGTAATAGCGGCTGGGGATAGTAGCATTGTGCTACGCAGCAGAGCCTAATAGCGGCTGGAGTAGCATTTGTGCTACGCAGCAGGGCGTAATAGCGGCTGGAGTAGCATTGCGCTACGCAGCAGGGCGTAATAGCGGCTGGAGTAGCATTGCGCTACGCAGCAGGGCGTAATAGCGGCTGGAGTAGCATTGTGCTACGCAGCAGAGCCTAATAGCGGCTGGAGTAGCATTGTGCTACGCAGCAGAGCGTAATAGCGGCTGGAGTAGCATTGTGCTACGCAGCAGAGCGTAATAGCGGCTGGAGTAGCATTGCGCTACGCAGCAGAGCTAATAGCGGCTGGAGTAGCATTGTGCTACGCAGCAGGAGCGTAATAGCGGCTGGAGTAGCATGTGCTACGCAGCAGAGCCTAATAGCGGCTGGATAGCATTGTGCGCTACGCAGCAGAGCCTAATAGCGGCTGGAGTAGCATTGTGCGACGCAGCAGAGCGTAATAGCGGCTGGAGTAGCATTGTGCTACGCAGCAGAGCCTAATAGCGGCTGGAGTAGCATTGTGCTACGCAGCAGAGCCTAATAGCGGCTGGAGTAGCATTGTGCTACGCAGCAGAGCGTAATAGCGGCTGGAGTAGCATTGCGCTACGCAGCAGGAGCGTAATAGCGGCTGGAATATTGCAGTGCTACGCGGCAGAGCGTAATAGCGGCTGGAGTAGCATTGTGCTACGCAGCAGAGCCTAATAGCGGCTGGAGTAGCATTGTGCTACGCGGCAGAGCGTAATAGCGGCTGGAATATTGCAGTGCTACGCGGCAGAGCGTAATAGCGGCTGGAATATTGCAGTGCTACGCGGCAGAGCGTAATAGCGGCTGGAATATTGCAGTGCTACGCGGCAGAGCGTAATAGCGGCTGGGAGTAGCATTGTGCTACGCAGCAGAGCCTAATAGCGGCTGGAGTAGCATTGTGCTACGCAGCAGAGCGTAATAGCGGCTGGAGTAGCATTGCGCTACGCAGCAGAGCGTAATAGCGGCTGGAGTAGCATTGCGCTACGCAGCAGAGCGTAATAGCGGCTGGAGTAGCATTGCGCTACGCAGCAGAGCGTAATAGCGGCTGGAGTAGCATTGCGCTACGCAGCAGAGCGTAATAGCGGCTGGAGTAGCATTGCGCTACGCAGCACAGAGCCTAATAGCGGCTGGGAGTAGCATTGTGCTACGCGGCAGAGCGTAATAGCGGCTGGAATAGCAGTGCTACGCAGCAGAGCCTAATAGCGGCCCCGGAATGTGGCAATGCTACGCAGCAGAGCCTAATAGCGGCTGGAATATTGCAGTGCTACGCAGCAGAGCGTAATAGCGGCTGGATAGCATTGTGCTAACGCAGCAGAGCCTAATAGCGGCTGGAGATAGCATTGTGCTACGCAGCAGAGCGTAATTAGCGGCTGGTTGATAGCATTGTGCTACGCAGCAGAGCCTAAATAGCGGCTGGGATAGGGCATTGTGCTACGCAGCAGAGCCTAATAGTTACTACCGGCTGGGGATAGCATTGTGCTACGCAGCAGGAGCCTAATAGCGGCTGGCTGATAGCATTGCGCTACGCAGCAGAGCCTAATAGCGGCTGGGATAGCATTGTGCT
>JAGEOH010001324.1:0-23762 GCA_032207245.1 Pardosa pseudoannulata
GTTGGAACTGTCTCGGATCTCTTCATCACTGGCTTCCACGTCCGAATCATCATCTGGTAGTGGTTTAGTCAAAGCCGTAAATTCCATAGTCGAGCCGGGTCGTATCGTTGGAGTCACCGTGGAGCTGGCAGGCTGTCCCGCCGAAGGGGAAGCCGTGGCCGGGATCGCTGGTAGATTTCCGTCACTCATAGAGTGCCGGAACCGAAAAACGCAGTGAATTACAAGAAGCAGAAAACACGTCCTCACTCTACCGAGGTAGCGAGAGAACCTAGTTAGCTATATCGTCGCCATTTGATGGTATTTCACGGAGCACCTGACCCGTAAAAAAAATTGGTATTCCGATAATAATTTAGAACACGTATATGCAATAATGTCAAAGAACAGCAAATCCATATCCACACATGTAATTTTTTAGGCACGTATGACACATTAAGATAGTAAATTTTGTTTACTCAGGATATTAACAATTAAAAAATAAAGAATAAAATTGTAATAATTATGACCATTAGTAACACTAATATAAACTCAGAGTAGAAGTTTGTTCGGGGCGCCTTAGCTGTGCAGCTGTATCACCATCCGTCTGATTTTTCTCTAACAGGGTGTGCATCAGAAAATGGATTTACGTTAAGTACACAAACAATTTAAGATTAAAAATTATATTAAAGGTTTTTTAACAATAGGCAATTACTGGCAAATAAAAATCATGAATAACACTAATAAGTCTCCAAGTCTCTATGTAGTAAGTCATCGTTCTCCATTTGATGGTATTTCACAGAGCACCTGACCCGTAGGGTAAATCTCCAGTAAGTATGGTAGCTAATTTAACATGAGAGCAGTTCAGAATGATATCATGAGTTATCAATATGCCGGTTACATAACATAAAATAAAAAAATTGAAGATAAAATATGAAATAATAATGAATAAAAATTAGTTGAGGAGAAAAATGATTAAATCTTAACAAAAAACACAAAAATTGGGAATAAATACGATTAAATGCTGTTAAATGCGATTAAATAATATGAAAAGATAATAATATTGGCGTAAGTACGATAAGAAAAACAGTAGAAACCCGCTAGGAAACGTAAAACGGATCCTGACGAAGCTCCAATGAAATTTCTCCGTGAAGAAGTGGGCGTGGCCTAAGCCACCTTATTATTTTAGCTTAAAATGCTTGACTTTTCTTGTTCTGCTATTCCGATTTTAAAAATTTTAAGAGTTTTAATTAAGAGTAAAATTATGAAGGGGAGGAGTCTAATATTCAAGAAAACAAAAAGTTTTAGGGGGGCTAAAATCCCCAAAAACTAAAAAAGTAGGACGGCCATAGGAACAGTAATGACAGAGGCATTGGGAGTGAACCAAACGCTCAATAGCAATGAATTCTATTGGAAACAGAGGTTTCCGAGGAAATATATGGTAGATTAAATAGAAATTAATATTTTCTTAGAGGGGAATTTTTTTTTTTTTTAATATTGCAAAAATTAGTGGTAATTCGTGAAAATAATACATTTATTGATCTGAGACATTATTATCAGTAATGAAGGTGTTAGATATGAGGTCACAAATTTCAAACATTTTCGTGAACGTATCGTTTGAAGATTTCATAATGGTAGAAATACCTTTGAAAATAGTTATGATATCGGAAATATTAAATTCATTTGTAAATTCTTTAAAAGATTTTAAGAGTTCGAAGAAAGATGCTGAATTATCAGCATCACTGGTATTTTGAGATTTTTTCTTAGGTTTGCCTATAGAGTGTGAACCAGAGTTATTTACAGAATTTTGTTTTAATTCTTTATCGTTATTAGGAGTTGATTTTTTAAATTTCTTATGCGCACCAGAAGCGCCCGGGTTACCAACATCATTGTCAGAGCGAGAGGAAGTCTCGCGAGGAATAGAGTTTTTAGCAGAATCCTTATTATTATTTTTCTTATCCCAAGCATTATGCGAGGGAGAGGGAACAGGAACAAATTGAGGAGCAGTAGCTCTGTTCTTATTAATTTTAGAAGTGTTACGGTTTGAAGGATGCATTGGGCAGCCCTTAAAATTGGCTGTGTGGCTCCCGCCGCAATTTGCACATTTAAATTTATCCGGGGTAATGGTACAGTCTTTAGATCGGTGCTTATCGCCACACTTAAGACACCGAGGAGTTAAGCTACAATTTAATGAAAAATGCCCAAATTTTTTACATCTGTAGCACTGAGCGACACCAGAAGTTTTATATGGTTCAAAAGTAACCGCTAGATAATTTATTTGTTTGATATTGTTTACGTTGTCTACTGCCGGCGAAGGCCTGACAGTAATTAAGAATAATGGCATCGGTTGCCGAGTCAATGTGAGATAAGCAATTTTTATCGGATTAATATTATGTTGACTCAGAGCGTCCTCTATTTCACTGACCTCCGTAAAAAGTGGGAGACCTCTAATTATAAATTTAAGCGGTTTAGGGGATTTCAAATCCAAAAATCGAGCAGGTATCTGATTAGTAACTAAATATTTTTGAGCTTCGCGAAAAGCGTCAGCAGAATCTGTAGTAATTTTGATGAGATTTCGAGTAAATTCATTAGTTAAACCTTTAATATGCGTATTTAGGTTATGGATATGTAGCTTGCTATTCTTATCAATTTCAAAAAAGTGTTGAAACTGTTTACGTTTAGGAGCGTTTTCCGTTACAGAGACTCCCGGTAGACTAGCAGCCGAGGTAGCCGACTCCACGACGCTGGGACCCGGAGTAGGCCTATCACATTCATTACTGACTTTCCCGCCATCATCGGAAAGGGCGGCAAAAGAGTTACTAAGTTTAATAGATTTTGCAGCAACATCATGTTTATGAGACTTTTTTTGTTTGATGTGCACAAACTTATAAATGTTATCACGTTGAACAATTTTACAGTTAATATTATGCAGTTTAGTAGTAAATTGTAAAAAGAACTTTCTAAAGTAAGCATCAAAAGATTTAGTAGTAAGATAATCATTCATTGAAGTATTACCGGCATAGAGATAATCATAATAATCATTGAACAAGCCACTCACCAATGCAGAATCTTCAGTTCGTACAATGATAGAAGAATAGTCCAGAAAGGAGTCAATAATAGGATATCCTTCCCATGAAGGATCAAAGTTCGTTTGAAGGAGAGATCGCAGTGTCGTTATATGCTGCTCCCTAGCTTGAAAAGCTAGTTCGTCATTATCGCAATCCATAAAGTTACCCTCCATATTAGGAGGAGTAATCGTAGCAAGTCACTAGAAAAGTTTTACTGGAAAAATTGTAGTCTTTATAAAGACTCTAAACTATGACGGAGGGCGGCAAAGACACGTCTGCACGCAATGTTCGTGTTCGTGTTCTGTTCTCAGTGTCTAATCCTGATCATATAAAAAGGATATGTAGTAAGTTCTTCAGGATCTTCAGGATGGTATGTCATCTGGATTTCCTGGGCCGGGCCCTCTAATTCAGAGATTTCTAACAGTAAGCATAAAATAAAAACGAGCAGAAAATAAAACAACTAAAAGGGGAAAGAGGGTATAGGGAGGTGGATTCGTGAGTTCAAGACACAAAAATAAAGAGTAGAAAGTTTAGGGATAGAAACAAAACACATATTTTTGCGGCCAGTGACATCCGTACAGAATTCGTGAAGAAAACAAAGTTAGCATTTAAAACTCAGAAGTTAACGTTAAAAAAAATTGTATTTAAAAATGTGGAAATAAGTTTAAGACAAATAAAAGTAAAGAAAATTGGAAATAATTAAAAATTCTATGAGAAACTGGAAAACATGGCAACGTGTGGGACAAAACCATGAACCTCAGGTTCGCGAATCATAGCAGGGCAAGCACACTGCTAGATGCTCTACACCTTCACAGATAAAAAGACTTAATAGTAATGATATCAAAAATACTGTCTATTGGAGAGATTTGCACAGTATGTTTCTCCCTCACAGAAGGAGCGGAGAGCCAGATCAAAACTAAATAGAAATATCAGAAAACGTACGATTTATGATGTGTGGTCAATTTTGAGAAATTTTAAAACTTTTTTCTTACATTTTGAAGATTTTTAATAATTTTTTCTTGAGATTTTTTGATTTTTTTATAAAGACAATACAAAAACATTAAAGATCTTTGCCAAGAATGGCCAAAGGCCTTCTTCTATTGCTAGCTTCAGAAGGGTCGTAATTGACTAGATTAATGATTAAATCATTGCATAGATTTTTATGAAATTTAATAGAAAGATTGTAGATAAAATTTGGAATAGGAAGAATTTTTAATTCTTCATGAATTTTAGTATTTCTAAAATACCAGGGAGCATTAATTATTTCGCTAAGAATTAAATTTTGAATAGTGGTAAGAATTTAAATATTAGAATCTGCTGCATACGACCATACTGAAGCTGCATAGGTAACAATTGGACGTAAAAAGGAAGTGTAAATGAGCAGCTTAATTTTAGTATCCATTTTGCTATGACGAGAAATTAAGGGGTACAGAGCTCGTGTAGCATTGGTATATTTAGTTTTAACCGAAGTAAAATGTTGCTTCCAAGTTAAGTTTTTGTCTAGAGTTACTCCTAAATATTTAACGGTGTCCGACCATGGGATACGAGTGTTATTGATATATATGTTGTAGTTGACATAAGTCGTTCTCTGCTTGGACGTGAACATAGCAGCTTCGCATTTAGAAGTGTTAATCCTAATTTTCCATCGTTCAAGCCACTCAGAAATTTTGACTAGATGTTTATTAACGGCAGTCACAGCAAATTTATAATTTTTGTTATAAGCAAAAATAGCAGTATCATCAGCATAAATAGCTAATTCGGTTTTTGGATGCACAGGGATGTCATTAATATAAATGTTAAATAAAGTAGGGCCGAGAAGGGATCCCTGTGGAACACCGCTGAGAATTGGAAATTTAGAAGAAAGAGTTTGATAGATTTTAACTTGAAAAGTACGATCCGAAAGGTAAGAGAAAATTAACTTAACTAAATGTTTCGAGAAATTATAAAGAAGCAATTTATGAATGAGTGCATGTATCCAGATTTTGTCGAATGCACGAGCAACATCGAGAAAAATTGCAGCAGTAGATAATTTATTTAATTTATTTTTAGCTAAAATTTCAGCAATACGGTAGACTTGATGAGAGGCTGAAAGATTCTTCCGGAGCCAAACTGATACGGAATTATAATATTATTTTTATCTAAGTGATTGTTCACTTCCGCAAGAATAAATTTTTCAGTAATTTTACTAATAGTGTTAAGCAAGCTGATCGGACGATAGTTATCTGGAGAAGAATGATCCTTTTTAGGTTTTGGAATAGGGACAATGATGGAATTTTTCCAATTACTAGGAAAGTGACAAAAATAAAAAATATGATCGATGATTGTATAGATATAATAAATATATTGAATTGGGAGGTGCTTGAGAACAGTATTAGTGATGTTATCTTCTCCAGGAGATTTACGTTTAGGTAAATGTTTAATAATTTTGACAAGGGCAGCCGAATCAATATGAACATTAGTGTTAAAGGAATTAAAATTTTGAATGATGTTAATACTATTGGAAACCTCGTTGGTCGTGTTTACGTCAGAACCTGGATTTGGGGTAAAATTTTGAGCTAACGTGCTGCCGATTAAATTACCCTTTTCTTCTGCAGTATAAAGTATATTGTTAGAATTTGGAACTTTTAATGGCGGAATAGGAGTGTACGAATTTTTGAAGCGCCTGGCAGCCTTCCAGATGGAATTGTCAGTGGTGTCCAAAGAAGTTAAAAAGTTATCCCAGTCTTTATTAGATTTATCTTGTATATAGTATTTGAGATCTTGTTGTGTATTATTCATAATTCTTTTATTTATTGGAGTTTTATTACGTTGCCAGGCTTTTCTGGCCCGATTCCTATTATTAATTAAAATTTTAAGGTGTCTGTCAGAGTGGCGTTTGTCTGCGTCAGGAATGATAGTGGAAGCAAAAGTAATACTGTCATTAATATCAGAAGTTAATTTAGTAATAAAAGATTCAAGATCATTAGTGTTTTCAATGTTAGGGAGGGCAAAAGGTTTAGAATTAAGATGTTCTTTGAATTGCTTCCAATTAATAAATTTCTTTGGAGTAAAAGAGTAAGGGTTATTTTTAATAAAGATTTTTAAGAGAACTGGATTATGATCTGATGAGAGGTCACAAATAGTATCAATAGTTAAAGAATTTGGAATACCTTTAATTAAGGCAAAGTCAATAACGCTACTGCTATGATTTGTATGGTGAGTTGGTTCTCTAGGTGCGAAAATATCAAAGTCTGAGTTATCAGAAAAGTTATTAATTACTTGTCCATATGCATTATTACAGGTACAATGCCAGTCCCTATGCCTTGCGTTAAGATCTCCAAAGATAATAGTATCATTATTAATATTGCTTAAAGCATAGAGATCGGCTAGTACCTCACGCGGATTTAAAGAAGGGGGGATGTAAGTTGAAATTATAGTATAGGGCGATCCATTATTGATTTTGATGTTTATAGCATTGGCGTTAATGACCTGCAAAGAAGGAAGAATAATAACATGATGGGGAATGGAACGTTTAATAATAATAGCAGTGCCTCTCATGGATTGATTTAGACTAGGGAAATCATTCCTATATGTGGTGTAGTCTTTGATGTTGAGTTTATCTTCTGGTCGGAGATGGGTTTCTTGAAGAAGTACAATATCGGGTGAGCGCTCATTTACAAATTCCCTGAACTCACGAATCCTATTTTTGATGCCGTTGCAGTTCCATGCGAAGACTGTTAGAAACCTATTCAAAGCCATCAGGGGCCGGTGGAGGGGTCTTGGATAAGACCAGAGAAGAACACGAACATGCGTTCTTCAGTGGTCTTAGCTTGGACCATGTTAGATTTAATCTTTCGAAGTTTTACAATAATTTCTTCAAAATCCTGTATACCAAGAAGTTGCTTAATGTCCGTGAGTAAACTGGCTATTTCGCCAAGTTGATTATGTGAAGAAGTAATATTATCAGTATTGGGAGGCTGGGTAGACTCTGTAGGTAAGGACGGAGCTAAAGTCGTAACTGGAGCAGAGGGCACGCCATGTGAGATAGCCTGCGAAAAGGACTGAGTCAGAGGCTTAGGAACCGCTGCGACGAAGGTTGGCGCGGCAACCTTTGGCTTGGGAAATTTCGGGCATCCTTGGTAACTAGCTGGATGTTGTCCTCCGCAGTTGCAACATACAGGTGAATCAATTTTCCCTGATCCTTTGGGGCAATTCTTGGTGTTGTGGAACTCGGCGCATTTCAAGCAGCGTGGCCTCATTAGACAGTTATCCGAATGATGGTGGAAGAACTGGCAGTTGTGACACTGCTGAGTTTTTATGGGAGACCTATAGCGTTCGACAGTAATTTTAATGTAGAATAGTGATTGGAGTTCATTGATTTTTTTGCCAGCTTCGTTATTAGTCAGCTGAATTTGGAAGAGGGGCATGGGTTGGTTCGTTTTCCGTTTAATAAGTTGGGCTACTTTAAGAACAGGAAATTCCATCCTAGTTAATTCATCTTGAATCTCCTCCACCGGAATATCGCTGGGGAGACCGCGAAGTACCACTTTTAAAGGGCGTACAATACCAATTGGAAGGATATAGCCTTCAACTTTATTATCAACCAAAAATTTTGTAATAGCCCTGTGATCGTCTTCAGTGAAGGGCTGAAGGCGAATAAATTCGCCACCAATCCGGGCATGGAACTTTCGGGCATTATCTGGTCCAGCAATTTCTTTCAAAAGCTGGCGGTAGTGTTCAGTTTTGACAACAGTTATTTGCCTAATTTTAGGCTTAGCACTAGAGTTATTAGATGTTGTGGAAGAATTAGGAGGCCCAGAAAGGGTTTTTTCCTTAAGGTTACTAAATTTATTTTTAGTAACAATTTTCTCATTATTTCCAGTGGGAATGGCTCTTTTAGCCGTATGTCGAAGAGGTGGAAGTACAAAATCATCTTTCTTAGGACGTTTACATGGGGTTTTTGGTTGAGAAGTTTGCTCGTTATCATAAGTATGCTTACCATTTAGATGAGCTGCTAATTTCGGGCGTTGAGAGAGTATTTCCTTAACGGCGGCAGGCGTCAGCATCCCGCGTTCAATCATATTTAACATCGTATGATCGTACGGGCAGAGTGAAATCGGAGCATCCGAAACATCAGCGTCCATTTCGGAATCAGAACCAGGATCGGGAGCAGAAGTCGTAGCCGGTCGGTAATTGGCAAAGTTCATCACAACTTTTGGACTATCCATAGCAGTGGGTTGAGTGGAAGATCCAGAAGGCATCATCTTGGACGAATCCATAATCAAAACTGAGTTGTCTCCGCCACTCATTGAGTGAGAAAACGAGCGCAAGGAAACAAAACGAGAGAGCAGGAAAAGCACGTCAGCACAGATCGAGATCCAATACTGAACTCTGTCTCATGATAGGTTGACAAGTGTACACTTAAAATTAAAAGAAATTACACTACAAATAAAGTGGTATTCATACACAAAACAATTCAAAAGCCTCGGTGATTTTATATTAGATTAGGTTCTATAAATGGATTTAAAATGATTTTATCACTCGTCCTTTAGAAAATATTTGATTTCGTAGTCCGGTATGTTTGTTATTTCTCCATTTTGTTTTAAATGTTACCAAACAATTTCTAAGTAAATTTCCTGATAACTGCCGTCATTGCATCCGTTTTGTTATACCTATTACTGAAGAAACGAACTATTATATTAGAATGGTATCAGTAAGCCCTGAAAATAGATCAAATACTTAATTTTTTGGAATTTGTGAATAAATGCTTTAGACACCGATTCCCAAAGCGGATCTGCATAGGCCAGACTTATAGAGAAATTGCCTATATTCCATACTCATTCGAGTTATGGTATGCGATGTGTATAATATATTTTCTTAAAGGAATTAGTTAAGCAGATTATATGGGCTTAACCCTACAATCTTCAATTTCTCTGAGAGAGCATGAATAGTATCCAGTTAGAAAATATACAACTAAATAGGAAAAATGAAAGATAATAATGAACTCCTGATTTGATTTGATTTGTTTGGAGTGCTACGGTCTACTTTTTGTAACACGAGGGCTAATGAGACCGGGACCTACAGCTTAAAGCCGAATACGAACGGCTACGAACATCCATGCCTCAGTGGGATTCGAACCCACGAACTCCGGTTCGAAAGGCCAGCACCCTAACCAATCGGCCATCGTTCGGCTTGACTCCTGAGTTCATGACACAAAAAAAACGAGTAGAGAGTTTAGGGATAGGAAAAACATAAGATTGTTCTGATATTGTCGAAGCCGATAACATTCGCTCGTATCGAAACTGGATGAAAATCGAATGAAAATGAGAGGTTTTGTTTATCAGTAAGATTCTAGGGATCCCGAAGGTCGGATCACATGCAATTTAAACTAAATTATTTCTTATCACAATTCACTCATGTTTTTTTTTTTTTCTTAACGAAATATCACGTTTCACACATTCTTCAGATACTGCTTTACTATGGAATTTATTTCACATTATAATTTATGAAGAACTGCAACAACATTTACCTGGATTAAATTCGAGTTATACAACTGATAAAATTTCCTGCGGGCTAATATCATCGTAACTGGAACAATGTGAGTTATTCAATCTCATCTTAAATTTAGAACTCGATATTAGATTATTGACTCTTACTCTAGATTTATTTTAAGAGGGTTATTAGTAAAGGAGAATAATAACAAAAATAAACAGAACAGTATATGACTTAGTGTTCCTATTAAACAGTCCTCTTTAGCTTTCTGTACTTCCTAAGGTAAAAGTGTTTAATACTACTTGTGAATATCTATAGATCCAACCCTAACTCTTTTGTCTTTCTAAATCGAGTGTAACTGGACTTCAATTTTCGTCTCACGAGTGAGTCTGACAAGTCTCAATTCACATTCTTTTCAAGTTTAAATTTAAAAACACACACGTTATCAATACAATACCCTCACATTTCAACTTCGTAACTCTATTCCTTCGTTTATTTAACCAATAACTTTACTATTATCTCTGAGCTAAAATTTGACAATATCGATAGTACATGCTGTTCAATTCTTTACAAGTTAAATAACATTATAGAATTTATTACGACTTGTACCCCACTCTGTGGTGTTTTCATGTCAACATGGAATCTAATGATTAAACAAATGTCTAAATGTCTGGATTATACAAATTAGCAAATTTTCATCTTCAAATATTGATACATTTATACTCTTAAAAAAATAGGTATTCCGAAAATAATTTAAAACATACAGAAAGACATAGTTTGAAATAATGTCTTGGTGCTAAAGGACAGCAGCTCTTCATCCAGGAAAGTAATTTTTTAGGCATATAAACACATTAAAATATTCAATTTTGTTTATTCATGACATTTATAATTTAAAAAATTATAGAAGGAAACTATTATAATTATTATCATTAGTAAAAAAGTTTAAAAAGTATCCACGAAGAATTAAAAGAAATCACACTAAAATAAATTGGTATTCAAACTCAAATCGCTTCAAATACCTAGGTGAATCTCTATCAAAGTAAGTTTAATGAATGAATGTAAATTTATTTTTAGCACTTTTCCTTTAGAAAATATTTAGGTTCTTATTCCGGAATTTTTGCTATTTCATCGTTTCGTGTTACAAATTACCAATCAATTTCAATGTAAGATTCCTGCTAACTGCTGTGATTGGATCTGTTTTGGTATCAATATTTCAACTGAAAAAAATTAATGTATTGTCATGTTATCAGTACACAATGCAAATTGAAAAATTATTTCATTTTTGTAATTTCATTTTTGCATGTGCTTTTGACACCGATCACCAGAATGGATCTGCAGAGGTCAAACTTGTATAAAATAGTTTCATTTCATTCATGCTAAGAGCTGTGTACAATATCATATCATAGTACATTCAAGAAATTAGTCAACAGGATTATATAAGCCTAACCCTACAATCCTCAATATATCACAGTGAGCATGTATAGCAGCAAGTAACATTTAAATATATACATGAAGTAGTGTTATGGTGCCGAAGAACAGCTGCTCCATTTCCACGAAAGCTTTATTTAAGTCATAAGACCGTGTAATTTGTTCATTCATATTATTAATTTTAAACATTATAGACGAAAACTGTAATTAGAACTACTGACACTATAACAAACTCATATCAAAGGCATCAAGGGTGGTGATGCAACTGGACCCTGTGGGCCGAGCCCGTCAATCCAGAGGCTTCTATCAGTAAGCACAAAAATGACAACGAGCGAAAAATAAACACATAAAAGAGCAAAGAGATAGAAGGGTTGATTCGTGAGTTCATAACACATAACTAGAGAGTAGAAAGTTTAGGGATAGTAAAACATAAATATTTTTGTGGCCAGTGACATCCGTACAAAATAGGCCGAAAATTTGAATAAAAATGAGAAAAAAAACGCATATAATTGAACACTCAAAATTAAAAAGAATAACATTAAAGATAAAGTGGTTTTCCTTCGAAACTCAAAGCGATTGAAAAGTCTGGTTGAGGCTATATTAAAGTAGGTTCTATAAGTGGATTTAAAAGCTTTTTAATACTCGTCTTTTCGAAAATATTTGGGTTCATAGTCCGGTATTTTGTTAATTCTCCATTTTGTTTTACAAGTTACCAAACAATTTCAACGAAAGATTCTTGTAGATTGTAGTGATTTTATCTGTTTTGGTATCACTATTAGTACTAATACAAACTAATATATTGGCATGGTATCAGTAAGCCCTTAAAAGAGACCAATTATTTCATTTTTTGTAATTTTTTAATACATCGTTTTGACACCGATCCCCAAAACGGATCTGCAAAGGCTAGACTTGTATAGAAATAGCCTCTAACCCATACTCTTTTGAGTTATGGTATGCGATGTGTTTAATCTCATAGTATCTTCAAGAAATTAGTCAACAAGATTTTATGGGCTTAGCCCTACAATCTTCAATTTCACTCAGGGAGCGTGAATAGTATAGAGTACGAAAATAAACAACTAAATAGGAAAAAGGAAAGATAATAGTGGATTCATGAGTTCATGACACAAAAAATAACGAGGAGAGAGTCTTGGGAGAGAAAATACACGGGACTGTTGGGATATTGCCGAAGATGAAAACATCTGTTCACATCGGAACTCGATAAAACTCGAATGAAATTGAGTGGTTCTTTGTATCAGTGAGATTTTGGAGATCGAAAAGGTTGGATCACATATAGTTTAAAATAAATTATTTTTTATCACTATTCTCTCGAGTTATTTTTCTTATCGAAATAAGTTTCACACATTCTTCAGCAACTGCTTAACTACTCAACTTATTTCACTTCAGAATTCACAAAGAACTGCAACACCTGGTTTTGACGATGCAAGTTATACGACTTATGAACTTTATGATGTACTTATTTTCATTGTCACTAAAAGAATCGCATTTATTCAATCTTCTTTAAAATCCAGAACTCATTATTAGATTATTCACGATAACTCTAGAGTTATTCTAAGAGGGTAATTAATAAAGTAGAATAATAAGAGAAATAGATAGAGCAATATATTGCTTAAAGTTTCCATAAAACAGTCCTTTTAAATTTACATTCTTCCTATTCTAAATGTGTTTACTACTGCCTATGAATAGCTAAAGATACAACCTTAACCCCTTTGAACTTCAAATTCAAGTGTGCCTCAATCTCACTTTTCGACTTCCTTTTCACAAGTTTCAATCGACATTCAAGTTCAAATTTAGACATATCGCACACACGTTATGTTGTCTACACAATATTTTCACATGTCAACTACGTAACTATATTCTTCCGGTTATTTAACTAATAATAATACTATCATCACTATGTCAAATGTACACACGATGACTAGTACATGTTATGGAATCTTACAATAATTATTAGTAGTACAACACCATCAATTATTTTCATGTCCTCACCAAATGATGTTCTGTGATTGGAACAGATACATTATAGTCGCCGGTCCCGTAGACCATGTTTTTTTTCGGCGACCAACAGAAAAACACATGATTTGAAAAGTCGCCAAGTAGAAAAACATGGCGGCTGCGCGTGTTTTCTGAAAGATCACCATGCATATTTGAAACACAAGATTAACAAAACTAAACTTTAAAAGGAAACAACAGATTAACAATTTAAAGTATTATTAAAGAAAAATTAGCATAATAATCATCATTTTTTACGTTTTTTAAAAAATAAATAAGACATTAGTAATATTTATGATATGTGTCAACAGAGTAAACACAATATATATCATTTTAATAGGTACTAATATTAAGAAGAATCTAACATGTGAGGGGGGTCCCCCCTCAACCCCCCTCCTTGTGCAAAGAACAAAATGAAAATGTTCCAAACTTAGAATATCATGATACTTTTTAACTATTTCAAAACCGAAACAACTGCACCCGTCATAACTAAATTAACTAAATCCCAGAAGATGATAAGAACAAAAACAAAATGTTCCAAACCAAAGCATCTTGTTTGGTTTAGAATATTTTGATACTTTTTAACAATTTCAAAACCAAAATAATTGATACTTTTTAACAATTTCAAAACAGAAATAACTTACTCGTCATAACTAAATTAACTAAATCCCAGAAAATGATAACAACAAAAACAAAATGTTTCAAACCAAAACATCTTGTTTGATTTAGAATATTTTGATATTTTTTAACAATTTCAAAACCGAAATAACTTTACTTGTCATAACTAAATTAACTATATCCCACTAACCAAATACATAAAAAAACTCAAATTCAGAATTCCATCATCCCCACAAACTTGCCGTTTTGAATGAAATGAAAATCCAGCCTCAGGTCTAAGAATTTCCTGATATTTCTTCACAATGCTACAAATAGTTAAAATAGAAATAAGAACATCCGCCATAACTAAATACCAAAAATAACTTACCTACCTACGAGACAACCTACCAATCCAAGTCTGGAACGAAAAGAACATTTAGAGCAGAAAATTTGCATAGATAGCCGGGTAATTACATCAAAAATCACGTGCACCAATAGGATGCAAGAACCTGTCGAAGCTTCCATATTCCCCTATCAAAGTTGGGGCATATACAGCAACCTAGTAATCGCCCCAAAAATCGCCAAGTTTGCCACACAAAATTGACAAATTTGGCTAGAAAAAAAAACACGGCGGCTACAATGCATCTGTACCCAAAGACCGAACTCGATTTACAAACTTATCAATCAAAGGCATCAAAGGTGGTGATGCAACTGGACCCTATGGGCCGAGCCCGTCAATCCACAGGCTTCTGTCTGTAAGCACAAAAATGACAACGTGCGAAAGATAAACGCATAAAAGAGCAAATAGATAGAAGGGTGGATTTCTGAGTTCATAACACAAAACTAGAAAGTAGAGAGTTTAGAGATAGTAACACATAAATTATTTTTGTAGCCAGTGACATCCGTACAAAATAAGCAGAAAAATATGAATGATAATCAGTAAAATAAAAAAAATCTCCCTTAAGAAGATTAATCTCCATTTTTCCAAAACATGGAGTTATCTAATGTTACGCTCGGTTTGGATTTCCCATTCAGAAAGTTCAAACTTATCACCATCTACAAATATTCCTATAGTCATAATCTCTTCAAATAAAATTGGTGTTCAGAAAATAAAATATACATGTAGACATGCATATGAAGTAGTGTCATTGTTAAACAGCAGCTCCATATTCACGAAAATAAAATTTTAGGTGTGTAAGACACATTAAGATACTGAATTTTGTTTATTCATGCCATTAATAATTTTAAAAATTATAGGAAAAAACTATTATTATAATCATTTTCATTGGAAAATAGTTTAAAAAGTTCACCCTTAGGATCACCCTTAGGCTTCAAGAGCCCAGATGAGACTATATCGGAGTAAGTTCTATACAAGGATGGAAAGCCTATTTAGCTTAGCACTCGTCCTTTTGAAAATATTTGTGTTCAAGTATTTTTGTTATTTACGGTTTTGTTTTACAAGTTACCAAAGAATTTCGATGAAAGATTTTTGATGACTACTGTGATCGGATTCACTTTGATAACACTATTACTAATAATACGAATTAATACATTACCATGTTATCAGTAAACCCTACCAATTTATAAAACATTTCATTTACTGCAATTTGTAAAAATGTGCTTTTTACACCGATCCTTAAAGTGGATCTGCCTAGGCCACACTCGTATAGAAATAGCCTATAGTTCATACTTATTTAATTTATGGTTTGAGATGTGTATAATTACATATCATAGTATCTTCAATAAATTAGTCAATAGGATGATACAAGACCCTAACCCTACAATTCTCAATATATCTCAGTGAGCATGAATAGTAGCCAGTTAGAAAATAAAGACCTAAATAAGAAAAATGAAAGATAAGAGCGGATTCTTGAGTTCATGACACAAAAACTAACAAGGAGAGAGTTTAGGGATAAGAAAATCACGGGATTGTTGGGATATCGTCGAAGATGAAAACATCCATTCACATCGGAGATTCGAATAAAAATGAGACTTTTTGTCAGTCAGTAAGAATCTGGAGGTCACGAAGGTTGGATCACATGGCATTTAAAATCAAAAGTTTTTTATCATAAATCAATCCGGTTTTTTTTTCTTATCGAAATGTCATGTTCCACACATTCTGCAGATACTGGTTCAGTATGCACTTCGGAATTATCAAAGAACAGCAACACTATTTACCTGGTTTTGATACGACTTATACGACTAATAATCTCACTAGTGTACTAATATCATGGTAACTGGAACAATCACTATTATGGATCGGGGTATTAGGCTATAAGTTTGGAGTAATCCAGTGCGAGCCTCGTTCCCGTTTTCTAAATTTTTTATTCAACGTAACAGTTCAACAACGTAACAAAGGACTGAAATCAGAACAATTCGATATACATTCTTTCAACTTCTAAAACGGGCACACAGCGCCATTTGTTGAGATGAAATTATTAGATTGCTAGGTTTTAAGTCACAACATCCTCCAACCGCAAATATATTAAAGTTAAATTTTATTAAAATTTTAAGTTAAAGTTAAATGCTAGAACTTAAAATGTTGAATGTTCTCAAAATTTTACTTACAGGACCAGATGTTTCTAATCGAAATAATCGTTGAAATGGTCGAACTACTTCGCCATTCTGAGTTTTAACCCTTGCAACTCGGGGAAACACCATCACGTCCTTTATAAATTTCAATAATTCTAGCTAAAGGCCAGTCAACACGTTTTTTGGTATCTGAACTTATTAAAGCCATATCTCCCACTTCAAGTGGGGTTTGATGAACGTTTCTAGATTGTTTAAGGAGCGAAATGTATTCCTTGTGGAAACGCGTTTTAAGATTTTGTTTAACGGAGTGAAGGTGTTTCGCACGTTTGCGAAGGTTCTGCATATCATTCTGATCAAGATCGGCAACAGAGTATTCAGTCTGATCCTGTGAGAAAAGAGATGGAGTTAGTGGAACTAGATCTGTTGGTTCTTCGGAGAGATAAGTAAGCGGTTTGCTATTAAGAATAGTTTCACATTCACACACAATAGTGCACAGTTCTTCAGGAAGAGAAGCGAACATGCTCGTGGCAAATTTAGACCAAAATCTTTGGCAAGTTACACAGTTGGAAACTACTGATCGGATGGTTTTCCGTGATCTCAAAATCCAGTATTTTTCTGGAAGGGTTGTGACAAGTGTCTGGACACCTACATGACTATAATTCCAATGAGTCTCTTCTATGAGCTTGAAAACAAGTTCATGCTTGTCTGGCAATAGGATGGCGAGTCTGAAAAAATCCATTCATTTGTCAAGATTAGTTTTGTCTCAACTCTCAGAAAACTATTGGAGTCCTGGTACACAATAAAGTTCGGTGGTATGAGTCAAAGATTTTTTCCAAAGGTCTCTCTTTCTGTATGTAAAGGATTATTTCGAGCTCAGATTGGTTGAACTCTTCTTCACTTAAGTTTCCTTTTAGGAAGAATTTATTCTTATCTTGCACAATTGATTTAACGTTGGAAATGAATCTCTTCACATACGCCAAAATTCGAACAATTGCAGAAAACTTCGAAACTCGCTCAGTCCACTGGAAATAATTAGGTTCCGAATAACCCAATGAAAGATTCGTGGTAAGAGGTTTTTTCTCTATCTCAGAAAGTTCTAATGTGTCGGAGAAATCATAGTTCTGAGTGTTTGGCCAAGAGTCTCGATTTTTCAACCATGTGGGACTCTCCCACCAACGAAGAAAGAAGAGAGTTTGGGCGTTACACCCGCGAGATGCAACGTCCGCAGCATTCATTTGAGATGGCACATAACACCACTTTTCTTTGGAAGAGTGTAAGTGGATTTCCTGAATCCTATTGTTCACGAAAGTCTTCCAAGTTTCTGGATTTTTTATCCAACAAAGAACCACTTTAGAATCTGTCCAGTAGAATGTTTCGATGGCAGAAATGTTTAATGAAGTTTTGACAGTATGGGCTAGCCCAGTAACAATAAAAGCAGCTAAAAGTTATAATTTGGGAATAGATATTTCAGTTTCGGTTTTGGTGATGGGATCCTTCTTTAGAGGAGCGACACGTGATTTTGCTTGTACTAATCTAACTTTCACTTCGTTTCCACACTCAGTTCGCAAAAATAAGCACGCAGCAAATGCTTTTCCACTAGCATCACTAAACATGTGAATAGTAGTAGTGTATTCATTAATAAGTCCTCCAAAGTAACGCGGTATTTGAATTAATTTAAAAAATCCTAAGCTAGATAACCAATTTTTAAATGCTTCCACTACTTCGGATGGCAGTTTATGATCCCAACCTAACCTATCAATCTTCGGAATGAGCGTCACGGGTGCGGTATAACCAATTGGGTCAAATATTGTTTGATCGATTGACAAAAGTTGCCGTTTTGTACACGAGTTATGGTTGATTTTAGTTGTGAAACTGCTAACATCACAAGCAATTGTATCTGAATCGGGATTCCATAACATGCAAAGAACAGGAGAATATCTACATTTATTTAAATCTAGATTTTGTTTTTCATTCAGCGAAGAAGAAACCCAACCCGTAAGCTCAAACCTCGCTTGAGACATAATTTGACAGGCTGTTTTTGAAAATTTTAAGAATTCTAATTGGCTTTCGACGCTTGTCACTACATTGTCAACGTAAAATGCATTCTTTAATTTTACAGCTATATCATTCTCGTTTTCCTTTAATTTATCTAGATGGTGATAAATTGTTGCCATAAGCAAAAACGAACTTGATGAAAGACCGAACATAACCCTACAATGCCTAAAGATCTTTATTTTGTGTTTTCCAAAATCTTACCACCATAAAAAGCGAAGAAAATCTCTATCAGACTCGGAGACACTTATTTGGAGGAAGGCTTTACGTATATCAGAGATTACGCCAATTTTGTCTTTACGGAATTTATTTAGAACTGAAGGAATCAATTCAATATAGCTTGGACCTGTAGCTAAACTCTGATTTAGGGAAACACAATTTTCATCTTTTGAGGACGCATCAAACACAGGTCTTATTTTAGTTGTTAAACTCGATTCTTTAAAGACAGCTCTGTGAGGAATATACCTACATTTTACATCAGAGAAATTTTCTCTATTTGTTTGACTAGGCACTTGTTCTATTATGAACACTTGTTACCATTCCGTAAAAATTCCGTCATATGAATCAAATTTCCCGAAGCTATAAGTTTAGAAGTCATGGAATTTAGATGTTTCTCTGACTGATATCGGAAATCACATAATTCCGGATGGCCTCCAACCCATCGAAGATTTACTTCGTATCTACCATCACTAAATTTAACAGTTTTGTCAAAAAAAAAGATAAAGTTTCCATATCAATTTCAGTCTTTGTTTTATTTTCGACAGGATCTTCTATACCAAGAATATCCAATGACCAAAGGTCACAAATTCTACTAGCACTATGTAATGATATAATGGGCATAACATGAGTGGAATTAGTGTTGCAGGATATTGGTTTCCCCATTACTACCCACCCTAGGTATGTTTGGACAGCAGTTCAACCATTTGGTTGTTGACACATAGAACAGGTCAAACATTTTCATAAATAATCAGCGCCAATAAAGACTGATATGTTCGAAACATCGTTTTCACCATCGGACAAATAAATCCCGTTGTTAGAAAAGTATTCTACATCCGATTTACTAATTGTAGGAATTGTACCATAAATCATTTCTTTATCTATTAATACAAATTCACTTGAAAAATTCCCTCGAATTTCGTGAAGTTCGCATTTTAAGGAGGAATGATTTAATTTTTCAGTTTCAATACCGCTAAATAAACTGTGCGTTAGAAATTCAGAATGATCAGCTTTTAAGTTCAAACACTTAGCAACATCCCGTGTTATGTACGACCTTTGCGAAGCTGAGTCACATAAACAACGAACCACTCTTGTTTTCGAAGGGCCTGATAATTGAGTTTGAAGTGTTTGAAGCAAAACATCCGTCGAACCAGATGAACTATTGCTGACAACACTATTAGTTTCGGTTTTGCTCAAAAAAGGTTTTTCTTCATCCTTGCATAAATTTGGACATAGAATTGAAAAATGTTTTTTAGAACAAACTAAGCACCGGACACTCATTCCGCATTTATCATCAATTCGACAATTAATTCGAAGACATGTCAAACAAGCTTTCATTTTGATTATTTTATCTTTTCTGTCTTTCAAAGTCATTTTTTGAGCAGCAAAAAAGTCGCTACTTCTATGTGTGCCCTTTTTGCAAAATAAGCAAAATACACTAATTTTACGATTATTACTTTTTGTTTGGGCTACTAAAGCGGAAGCTGTCGCGACAGGTGGCGGGATAGACTCTGGCACATTTTCTGTTTTAACTTTTGATGTTTTATTTTTATCTGGAGTACTAAAGTCCTTAACAATGCGAATTCGATCGCAAGATATAACTTCGTTTCGAAGGAGCTGCATTAATAATTCCAGATCATGTGTGTTTTCATTCGTTGAACGGGAAATTGAATTTCTTTTTCTTTCCAATGCAATTAAAATATTTTTAGGAATAGAAGCTTCTACCAGCGGGTAGAGCATACATGCGTATTTTTCTTTAGTTACCCCTAAATTTTCTAAACAACGCAATTGAGTATCTAATTGATCAACTAAATTAATAAAAGGAATGTTTTGCGCTTGATTTAAAATTAGTTTTCACAATTCGCTTACATATAACTCAATAATCATTTTATCATCTGCGAAACGTTTTTTTAGATTTTTAAGGACAGATTTATAGTTACTTTTAAAAACTTGATAAGATTTAACGAAATGTAAAGCCTTACCTTTTGTGGTTTGCATTAGATATGCAAATTTCACGTCGTCCTCTATTTTATAATCCTCATCGAGTTTCTGAAACACTGACCAAAATGAAAACCAATTTTTTTGATTACCGTCAAATTCAACCAATTCGAGTTTTGGTAAATTTATGCTGAGTCGATCTGTAGGTATTGGTGAATTATTTTCACAAGATTTCACAAACTCTTGAAAACGTAATTTTGAAGAAATAAAGTTATCACTATACCTTTCGCATTCTTCAAGTTCATTTTCCAAAATTTGTTCAACATTTGAAAATTTACTTTTCGTTTCATCTCCATCAGCTCTGGTTTCATCCGGATTTGAAGTAAGATATTTCACAACAATTTCATCGTTGTAAAACAATCTTCGTGATTTTTCTTCTAACTTGGCAAATGCCAGCGATGCTGTTTGGATATTTTTACTTGCGATCGAAGTATCCAACTCGGTAATAGTTTTCGTTACAGCCGAACGGAGAACTTTCCGATGAATAATACAGTTTTTATCATGTTTTCTTTACGTTGGAGCGCCACAATATTATAAATCGGGGTATTAGGCTATAAGTTTGGAGTAATCCAGTGCGAGCCACGTTTTCGTTTTCTAAGTTTTTTATTCAACGTAACAGATGAACAACGTAACAAAGGACTGACATCAGAATAATTACATGTACATTCTTTCAACTTCTAAAACTAGCACACATCACCATCATTTAAGATTAAATTATTAGATTGCTTGGTTGGAAGTCACAACAATCATAGTTATTCAATATTCTTTTAAATCGAGAACCTATTGTCACACTAGATTTTTCACGATTACTCTAGATTTATTCTAAGAGCATAATTAGTAAAGTAGAATAATAACGGAAATAGATAGATCAATATATGACTTAATGTTTCTATAAAACAGTCCTTTTAACTTTGTATACTTTCTAGTGTAAAAGTGTTTACTACGACCTATGATTACCTACAGATCCAACCTTAACCGTTTTGTACATCTAAGTCGAGTGTGACTCGACCCCAGTTTCCGTCTAAGGAGTTACTTTGACAAGTTTCAATTGACATTCTTTTCAAGTCCAAATTTAAAGATATCTCACGCACGTTATCAACACAATATCCTCACATTTTCAGTTCGTAACTGTATACCTGCGACTAACTAATCATGTTAGATACGACAATAAATGTTCACCATTTTGTCCATTCCTTAACTTATTTCTATCTCAATAATTTGTGTAAAAATGAAACACAACCAAAACCGATCTTTCTACTCATCTGCTTTATTTTAATTCTTTCAAAAACAGTACTATCGTTTTCATTTCCTGTTGCCAACAATTTTTAAAATAACTGTGAAATAATGACAATACAATAAAATGATATGAACAATTCTATACTTAACATACTCCCTCATTTCGATAACAGGACTTTTATCAAAACACCTATTTAGTTAATTTAAAATTTAATCTAAAACTACCTTTTAAAGTCCACTTGAAAATCTATTTTAAAGTTCAAAGTCCTTGAATCTAGAAGGCACTTTTGTGGCTCGACCACATCTGGTAACTTTCTGTTTTAGGATCTCTTGAAAATTTGTAGTGATATTTTCTTGTTCTTTATTAGCCTTTTCAGGACTTTCTTCAGATACTGGTTATTTCCAATGGATATAGAAGTTGAATTGGTCTTTGGATTTCTCCATTCGATGTCTTAACTTTAACCAGTCTGACGTTATTGTCTTTACCGGGATACAATTTGACTATTCTTCCTAAAGGCCAAAATGCTCGCTTCTTATCTTCGTTTTCGATTAAAACTATGTCTCCAACTTTTGATTCATAAGGGGAATTCTTATTTGTTTGCTTAAGCGTAAGATTTCCTAGGTATTCTATCCTAAAACGTTTCCTCAGTTCTTCTCGAAGTCTTTGCTGGTAACGTAACCTTCTACTAAAATTTGTCTTGTCTATATGGTCAAGATCTGGTACACCAACTTCTGGAATTTCTTGCAGAAACATTGCAGGAGTAATTGGTTTTAACTCATCAGAATCTTCTCATACATAAGTTAAAGGTCTTGAACTATAACTTATAGCGAACTATAACTTATTATTAACTATAGCTTCATATTCACAAAGTAAACTAAGCATCTCTTCGTAAGTTAGTGAAGCATTCTTCAACACTCTTCGTAGCATTTTCTTAACGATTTGTATCAAATGTTCCCAGAAACCACCTCACCAGCAAGCTGAGGGTGGATTAAACTTCTATGTAATTCTTCTATTAGTTGCTTCACATTCAATCATTTTCCAATCAATACATTAAAAAGATTATTAGCTCCTGCAAAGTTCGTCCCATTATCTCTATATATTACTTGAGGGCGTCCTCGTCTGGCTATAAATCTTCGTAAACTTAAGAGAAAGCAATTCGTGGATATCGAAGTTAGTAGTTCCACATGAATAGCTCTGAATACAGCGCATGTATACAAAGCAAACGAAGTTTTTGTTCCATCTTTAAGAATAAGAGGGTCTACTCCAACTACTTCGAAAATGGATGCTTCTCTAATTCTGTCTTCTGAAAGTGGCACGGAAATTGTTTTCATTGCTTTTGCACGGTGTCTTCTACAAGCAATTCATTTAGAAATAGCTGCTCTTATTGTTTTTCTACCGTTTAAAATCCAAAATTTTTCTCGAAGATTGGTTAAGAGCATATGAAGACCAGCTTGATGTAACATCAAATGACGTTCTAGAATGAGTAGTTTAACTAATTTATGCGTACTTGGCAATAAAAATGGATACTTAAAATTTTGTAAATATTCCATCTCTGTTAATTTTGTCTTGACTCTCAAAATTCCTTCATCCTTAAACACACTGATATACTTTAAATTTTTAATATCTTCAGATGAAAAGGAATCAAATTGTATAATCTTTACAATAACTTTTTCTGCTTTTTCTAGCTCATGAACTTTAAGCTCTCCATGTTTTCTTTCTTCAATTTTCTTTCGTTAATTTTCTAGAAATCTGTATATCCAGCCGACCATTCTTAAAATTTTTGTGTACTTTGAAAAGTATCTAGTAACTCTTGAAGACAAGGAGGTGACATTATTCAATGCTGTTAAAACTATCTTGCTCATTTCGGTATCAATGCTTTCTTCGTCATCAATTGGGGTATAATGGGGCCATCCAATTTCAGACAACTTTAGCCACTGAGGACCCTCCCACCAACGTGATTCTATTAGTTTCTTAGCCGAACAACCTCTTGATGGCAAGTCTGCGGGATTCTCAGAGCTTGGTACATGTCGCCAATTTGTTCGGTCTGTGAGATTTCTTATCTCCTTAACTTGATTTTTTACAAACACAGTCCACGTATCATCACTATTTATCCAATACAATACTGAAGTTGAATCTGTATAACAATATTCTTCAATATCTTGCATATTTAAAGCCTTTTT
>JAGEOH010001325.1:0-23744 GCA_032207245.1 Pardosa pseudoannulata
ATACTAAAGATATTCGGAAGATATAAACTATTAGAGGATTGTCACAATTGAGATCTTTAAGAAATACATGAATTTTTTTTTTTTAATCCATGTTTCCCGGTAAATATCATAGTAAGTATGGAATAGTAAAAATCCTTCCATCAAGGTACAAAATATTATTAAGAGTTAAAAAAATACAGAAATTGTGACAATAAATTGAGGTGTTTAGGAAATATTTGAGTTTGTTTTATTGAAATCCATGCTTCGTGAAAGAAAAATTATGGCTGAGTATGAAAAAGGAAAAATTATATTCGTTCATTCAAGCTTTCATGATCATATATCAAAGTTATTTAATAAATGCAAACTGTTATTAACTTTTAAAAAAATCAAAATGTCACAAAAAATTAACCTTTTAAGAAATATTATTCAAGAAATTATTAAACATTAATATTATATCAATATTAAATATTAATATTAATTTAAATATTATCAAATACACATACACTATTATTATTATTAGCTTCAAAACTATTAGTTTTTTCGCATGTGTCTGTGACGCTTATATATATCCAATCAGGATACAATCATTTTATTATTTTTATTTTTTATTATCTAGAAGATCTACACTATTTTCACCAGAAACTTCTAAATTCATTAGTAGAATTTTATATTAAAAAAAGTGCCATAATTGTTCCTCTTGTCCATGAATTGTCCAAGGTAAAATCATACTCTTATACTGTTTCATCAAAATGAAGCCACAACTCTTGTAGATACTTCAATATTCATTCGTTGTTTCTTGTAGAGCTCGTTACGGTCTACTATTTTGCAACACGAGGGCTAATGAGACCAGAACCTACTACTGAAAGCCGCTTCCGAAAGGCTATTAACAGCCATGCCACAGTGGGATTCGATTAGTCAACACCCTAACCATTCGGCCATCGTTCGGCATTTCAATTCTTGTAAACCTGATATTTTTAATGCTTTATTGTTTGATTAGCCCGACCCCATATGGGCTATTGTGCCGAGGAGTTTTGTTTTAGTAAGTTAAAGGAAAATTAGGAACATGATTCTTTTACAATATTTTAATGTTATAAAAACAAAAATGTAATCAGGAAAAACAAACATAAAATTGTTCATTTAAATGATTTAAATATGAACCCTGTTTCTATTACAATGAGCAATTGTGTCATAGCGTATTTACTGATTTAAAAATAAGACTTTTAACTAAATTTTCTACAAATGTTGCATTTGGTTTTAAAATTATAGTTATCAAATAGTTATGTAAATTTGTAAAATACCAGAAAGCTGAATTCAACAGAAGACCTCATGAGTCACTCTGCTAAAACAATTAGTTTTATTTAACGTTAACCACACATTACATATGCCTTTACAAGGTAGTCAATGTTTGACTAATTAATTACAGAAGTAATTAAACCTTAAATTAAAATGCAAATTTTTTTCATTGAAGCTGTTACATTCTAGCATAATTTATATCAAAATAAATTATAAAATAAAATTAAAAATTAGTTTTTTTGATTTAGCAAAATTACCAACTTAGTTCAAACACAAATTATTTTCTTACATTATTATAAAATACACTGTAGAAAATATTCACTAACAGAGGGAAAATAATGACATCATTGAACTATACTTTCATTTTACCCTACCACATAAATCAATGTTAATTATGCTTTTTTCACTCCTCTCCTCAACATATATAAAAAATATAGTATAAAACATAAAAAAACACATTAAAGATATCTATAGATATTAAAGATATCTATAGATATTCAGACTAGGTATATTTATTTTCTAGTTCAAAAGTTTATCTATTTTTCAAATAATTAAAGCCTTTCATTGAACAAATAAAAGAAAATAACCCATTTTTCCAAGAATACTGATTTATAGAAAATTAAAATATTTTTAATATGAACCTGTGTTTATGTATCACAAAAAATTTAATAAGAATTGACAAAGTATAATAAATGAAGTGACGGCTGGATTTTGTGGCAAGTGAACTCGTGCATGCTTAAAATAATTTTACGCTTTTGTATTTACATTCTTAAAAGTTAAAAAAAAAAAAGGTGAATGTACATTAACAGAGTTGCCTCATTGAATAAAAACAAATAAAATATATCAAAAATTGGACATTTGTTTTCCACAACTGTTCAAAACCATAAAAATAATTTCATAATTTTTAACTTAATGATATCATATGACAAGATGAATTCTTGTGTCCTATGGCATTTCCCCTCAAGGGGTTTACCTTCTTTAGGTAAACATGGGTGTTGCAATCCCGAGTGATCTTTTATCTCTTTTTCCGCTCCCTCTCCTCTTGTCTCCTACTTTGTCCTTTCTTTTTCTCCCTCGTTGTGGTTACTTCTTTGGAAGTGAGGGCTTTTCTTGTGATGCTATGTTCCGTTCTGAACATAGCCTCTCGCGAACTGTTAACTGCCCACGTGTTTGCCGTGCGTGGAGACCCGTGTCCCCAGAAATGAGGATCCTGGTAATTGAGGGGATTCCCCGTGTGAGAAATCATCATTATGGAATTTCTATTTTGGCGGGGAGTTTCCAACACGTTGCTTTGGCCTCGGCTTCGTGTAAACGGGAGGTACATATTGGTCCACATGTACCAATCGGCTGGTCGGTTTTTGGCTTGGACTAAGTGATCGGTGTAATTTCTAGGCTGTGTGCTTCAGAAGTACCTGTGATCGTATAGATCCCGGCTAGCACTGGTGCAGGTTTCTGCATCCCCTCGTTGGGCTCCGTGGTGGGTGGTGCCGTCGGATCCGAAGTTTAATTTTTCTATTATGGGTTCTCAAAACGCTCCAAATTTCTCTCCCTCAACCAGAGAGCACCTCGTAAGTAACAAAGCTCGTTTTTTTATTGTTAAAAATAACGTAGATGGAAGCTTCAGCTCTATTTCTCCGTTCCTTATACATAAAACTATTCAGTCCGTAATTGGTGAAGTTGAATCAATTAAAAAAACTCAAATCTGGCGATTCTCCTATTACAAGTTACCTCTCCTAACCAAGCTAAGTCTTTATTTTCCAGTAATACTTTAGGCCCGTTTTCTGTTTCCCCGCATGGTTCCCTAAATTTTTCAAAAGGCGTTATATCTGAGTCTGATTTGTACAATGTCCCAGAGGAGGAAATCCTGGAAAATCTGAAAAGTCAAGGTGTTGTCGCGGTCCGTCGAATAACTATTCGTTCGCGACGGGCAAACCATTAAAACTAAACATATAATTCTTACTTTTGATAGTCCTAAACTCCCCTCTAATTTATATGCTGCTTATTTGAAATGTACTGTTCGCCCTTACATTCCTAACCCTCTTCGTTGCTTCCAGTGTCAGCGATTTGGACATTCCAAGCTGTCGTGTCGTGGGTCCGTTACCTGTGCACGTTGTGCAGAAGTTGGCCACGAGTCACTTAACTGTGATAAAACACCTTTATGCATGAACTGCAAAGGTGCTCATCCTTCTTTCTCCCATGTTTGTCCGTCCTGGCAATTCGAAAAAGAAGTGCAAAATTTAAAACAGAAAAAGAATATTTCATACCCGGAAGCCCGAAAAATAGTTACATCTCGTTGTCCAAAGCCTGGAGTTTCCTTCTCCTCTGTTCTTGTTTCAAAAACCATGAAATCTTCGTGGGACTCAAACAGATCTCTCTCAAAGTAAAATAAGCAATAAACTCCCTACTACAGAAGTTTCTTCCAAAAACGTAATTCCTAATAACTCAACCTCCAACACCAAGAAAAGCAGCGTTTCTCGAGCCTACGAAGTAGGAAAACCGAGCAACCCTCCTGCGAATTTAAAAAAGAAAAAAATCTCAGTTCGTTGACAGATGTTCGAAAAAACCACTTACTAAAGCCGATTTCTTAAAAATTCCCCCTAAAGTGACTCCAAATTCTCAGAATAAAGATCCTGTCAAACTCTTTGTGTCCTCCAGTGATGAGGGCATGTTAACTGATAACTCGGCGGACTCGGAGACGGTTGTGTCCCACAGCGCTCCACGTTAGTCCACTCTCTTTTCCTTTTTTCATCATGTCTTTGCTTTCTTGGAACTGCCATGGCTTTAAACACCACACCTCCAACATACGTGATCTGGTCAACAAGTACCATCCTGTCTGCATCGCTTTGCAGGAAACTTTCCTGCATGATGAAATTTTGGCAAAAATTCGCCATTATAGCACCTTTAGGAAGGATTATATGGACGGAGAAAGAGCCTGTGGCGGAGTGGCTCTACTTACGTCGCACGATTACCCCACCACACCTATCGTACTTCAGACAGACTTGCAGGCAGTTGCCGCAAGAATTCATTTTAATTATCTCATAACTATTTGCAGCATATATTTACCCCCAAATTCCACAATCAATCGTAATAGTCTCAATAAATTAATTTCTCAGCTTCCTACTCCTTTTATTATACTTGGCGATTTCAATGGCCATAGCACTCTGTGGGGTAGTCCAATGACTAATAACCGTGGCAATATAATAAAGAAATTCATTTCCGACCATAACCTATGCATTTTAAATACAGACAAAGTTACCTATTTCCACCAGCCCTCTAATACTTTTCATAGTTTAGATTTATCCATATGCTCACCGAATATCTTCTTGCACTGGAAACTTACTGTTGAAAATTATCTTTACAATAGCGATCACTTTCCACTCATACTGTCTCATATTCATAGTACTCTCCCAACCCGACAATTCCCAGGTACATTCTTAATTCCGCTGATTGGACGGCTTTTACTGTATTGGCCGACATAACGAAAGAAATGGTCGAGCAAAATTCTATTGAAGATGCTGTAAATACGATCACGAATGCCATAATTTCTGCTGCTGATATCTGCATCCCTAAAACTTCTGGGCGACCACGCAGACAAACAAAACCATGGTGGAACCAAAATTTTAAAAACACGTATAAAGAAAAGCGCAAAGCCTTCAATATCTTCAAAAGATATCCTACCACTGATAATTTTATTAAATACAAGAAATGCAAAGCTATTTTCCGGCGTACTCTCAGACAAAGCCAGAGAGATTCTTGGGAAAAGTTTGTTAATAGTATTTCACCGTCTACTACCAGTAAAACTCTATGGTCCAAAGTAAAACGTTGTTCTGGGTTTTATCCAAATAATCCGATACCTATTTTGCACTACAATAACAATATAATCTCTTCTACAATAGATATATCAAACACAATTGCTGCTTCCTTTGCTAGTATTTCATCTACCACCAACTATAATACATCATTTACAAAGCAAAAAATTGCCTTAGAGAAAAATAAAATTAATTTCAGTAATCAGTCCATTTTTGCTTATAACTCTGACTTTACGATTTCTGAATTGAATTATTCCTTGCATGAAACTCACAAAACTTCACCTGGTCCTGATAACATTTCATACTCTATGATCAAAAACCTTTCCGTCGACTCTTTATCAAACCTACTCATTTTATACAATAGAATCTGGCAAGAACACATGTTTCCTACTTCGTGGAGAATGGCGACGGTCATTCCTATTCTCAAACCTGATAAAGACCCCAAGAAACCTCTGAGCTATCGTCCCATTGCCCTAACTAACTGTTTATGCAAATTATTTGAAAAAATGGTTAACAGAAGGCTAATTTACTACCTGGAAAGTAATAAATGTATATCTAATTTTCAAAGTGGCTTTTGACAAGGTAGGTGTACTATTGATAATGTCGTTGATCGTGAAACTAGAATTCGTAATGCTTTTGCAAAACGTAACCATTTAGTCGCTATATTTTTCGATATTGAGAAAGCTTACGACCGAACATGCAGACACGGTATATTGCTACAGCTATACAATATAGGTAAGGGGAAACCTGCCCATTTTTATTCTAAACTTTTTATATCGTCGTTTTTTTAGAGTTCGTGTTGGTAACATTTTATCAGATCGTTTCATTCAGGAAGAAGGTGTTCCGCAGGGAAGTGTTTTAAGCATCACTCTTTTCATCATTGCCATCAATCATATTTTAAATATTTTACCGTCATCAGTTCATGCTAACCTGTACGTGGATGATCTGCAAATTTCTTGCGAGGGTGCAGATATGAGGTTCATTGAGAGACAACTCCAGGCTGCTGTAAAGAAGATTGTGACATGGTCTAATAATAACGGCTTCTCCTTTTCTTCCTCAAAAACTCGCTGTGTCCACTTTTGCAAAAAGCGGACCTTACACCATGACCCGGAAATTCAATTTAACGGCCTCAAGATTGGCGTTGTGGAAGAAGTTAATTTTTTAGGCATTATATTAGACAAAAAGCTATCTTTTAAATCTCATATTTCTGTGCTTCGGAAAAAATGCGAACGTTCTCTTAACATCATAAAAGTTCTCTCTAACACTACCTGGGGAGCTCATCGGGAGTCGTTACTGAAAATTTACCTAGCTGTTATGCGTTCGAAGATGGATTACGGTTGTACTGTTTATGGCTCTGCGCGGAAATCTGTTCTTCGTAGCCTTGATACCGTGCACCACTCCGCCCTTCGACTGTGTTCCGGAGCTTTTCGAACGTCTCCCGTTAAAAGCTTGTATGTTGTTTGTTGCGAGGCACCTCTTGAATTAAGACGGAAAATTTTATCCTTACAGTATTTTTTAAGAATCTCATCTCATAAAAGTCATCCTTTTCATAATCATATTTTAAATTCATATCTCACTCGAATTTATAATCATCGTCGGTATTGCATCCCACCTTTCCAGAACAGAATGAAACACATATTAGATTTAGATTAGATTAGATTTAGGGTGGGGCGGCCCACAAGGGCACCAGCACTGCGGCCCAAGGCCTATTGTACTGAAAAAGCCCCCCATTCGCAGGAGTAAGAAGCTCCAGCACATGGCCAAAAAAACAATGACCATTAGATCTCAGAGAGACCAATAGCTGAGATAAATCTCAGCAGCAATTTAACCGGGAAGTTAACCAGTTCCCACGGCTCGATGAAATGATACCCAAGGAATTCAAATCTCTTGGCGCAGTAGTATTCACATTCACATAGAATATGTGATGGACTCTCTTCTGCCATATGGCACCCCCTACATACTGGGTTATCTATAATGCCAATAATGTTGAGATGCCTCTTAAGGCAACAATGGCCAGTCAGCAGGCCAATGGCTACCCTTAGCTCCTTTCTACTGAGCCTAAGTAGCTCCTTGGCCCTCAACCAGGGATAACCCTGGTTAAGCTCCTTGGACTGTCTTTGATTATTAGAGTCAAGCCAGTCATTATAAGTCTCCCCCATTAGGAGGTCCCTAACGGTCCTTCTCACTACAATATGAGGAAGACCAAGTACAGGTTCTGGCCCAATGAAGGGCAACTCAGAACCGTACTTAGCGAGATCATCGGCAACCTCATTGCCAAAAATACCGCAATGACCTGGAACCCATACTAGGGTTACCTTATTGACCATAGCCAACTGGTTAATGGTCCTATAGCAATCCCACACAATTTTGGATGAGAAGCAATACTTGTGCAGGGCCATAAGTGCAGCCTGACTATCTGAGAAGATTTTTAACCTTCTCTTGGCAACCCCTCTTGCTATGCAGTTATTTGCACAGGCAAGAATGGCAGCAACCTCAGCCTGGAAAACTGAAGCTAGTTTACCCAGGGAGAATGAAATCCTGATGTTCCTGGTAACACAGAAAGCACCAGAGCCGGTCCCAGATGACGTTTTAGAGCCATCTGTAAACCATACCTCATCAGCACGTGTGAGAAGTTTACAAGGTTCTTCCCACTCACGTCTTGAGGGAAAAACAACATTAAAGTTGTCAGTGAAAGTAAACTTCTTGAACATCCAATCTGAAATCATCGTAAGAGAAGGATGTCCAGTGATCCTGTTATTAAATTTATACAAGGATCTTTCAGAAGAAGTTTTCCATAATCCAAGAAACTTCAACCTATGGGAGCAAAGAATTGCTTCCATCTCGACCTGCTTATGAAGGGGCAAAAGGCCCAGGAGCAGGTCCAAAGTTTGCGAGGGAGTAGTCCTCATGGCACTAGTTATACTAACTGTAGCCATTCTCTGAAGACTAGCAAGCTCCCTAATGGTAGTGACCTGGCATACCTTGCCCCACCAGGCAATGGAACCATAGGTCACAATAGGTATAACTACCTTAGTATAGATCCAATGGGCTATCTTTGGTGATAGACCCCAATTGGAACCTATGGCACGCCTACAAGACCAAAAGATGCGTTTAGCCTTGTTGATGCAATGCTTGATATGACTATTCCAAGTCATAGTCCTATCAAATGTAATACCGAGGTACTTCACCTCATTCTGATAGGCCAGCTCTGAGTTGAATAATCTCATTACAGGCATATCCTTAATTCTTCTTTTGGTGAAAAGGATAAACACATATTAACTGAACTCAATTTTACTTATACAAATATTTTAGCTGCTGGTTTTTACATCTCACCTTGGACTGTTTCCAATTTTAACTTTTTAAATCCTTTTAACGATTTTGACAAAGCTTCTACGGCAGATATTATTTTTAAGCAAATTTTTTACAGCCATAGACAAAGTTTTAGCAGCTACTACCCTATATACACTGATGGCTCCAAGTCTGATAATTTTGTGGGCTGTGCCTATGTTACTGAGGAAAGGACTTGTAGTTTCCGTTTGGATCTCGCCTTCTCTATTTTCTCTGCGGAGATTTTAGCAATTTTAAAAGCTTTGCAAAGTTTGGATGGACGTAGGAAGAACTATATTATTTATACGGTTTCATTGAGCACTTTACACTCATTTTCTTCACATAATCCTCGCAGTAATCCTCTCATCTTTAAGGTTTTAAGTATCCTAAAAAATCTCACCTCGTCTAGCTTTTCTATATATTTTTGCTGGGTACCTTCACATGTTGGAATTGAGGGGAATGAAAGAGCAGACAAAGCTGCTAAGTCTGCAAGTAAATTTTTACACTTCGACTTGCCTTATTGTGATGCAAAGTACCATGTCGTAAAAAGTTTTTATAAACAATGGCAAGTAGAATGGGACCATATTGAAAATAATAAACTTCGCTCAATTAAATCTAGCATTACTCTTTGGCCTGCTCATCCATCCAGAAAGCGTGATGTAATTCTTACCCGTCTTCGCATCGGACATACCCGCTTCACTCACTGTCATTTAATTTTAGGAGAGAATGCGCCCATTTGTAATCATTGCAACGGTCCTATGACCGTGAAGCATATACTTGTTGAGTGTCCTGTGTTTGCCAACCAGCGTTTGTACAATTTTTCTTTTAATAATATACATTTAAGTGATATTTTAAACTCTGTTCCGCATCCAAACATTTTTACATTCTTAAAAGTTATAGGTTTTTATCCTCACATTTGATTATGTAAATTTTAACTTTTTATGACGTCTACTTTTTTAATATTATCTTTTGTATTGTTTACTACTGCCGAAATTGTTGCTGTTTAATATTTTGTGGTTGTTAGTATTTATTCTCTACATACCATTTTTATGACTAAATTTTGCACTTATATTCTATATCTTATGTCTGGCACATTATGTCGTTATAGGATCCAGTGCCATAAAGCCCTATATACCAACCAACCAACCTATGGCATTTAAATTGTAGTATAAGTTCCTCTGTCAAGCTTGCATAACATTATGCAAATTTACTGAATTCAATTTCTAGCTAAGTTGCTCTTAAATAAATAGAAAGCAAAATAAAGATCATGATGATTAAAATATATTTTCCTGAATACAATAAAATATTGACACAATGTATAAAATGTTAAATTTAAAAATAAATTAAATCTAAGCATGCTAAATTAATGAATAAGATTTAGATACTTTCCCAAATTGTTTCAACAAAAGTTTGTAGTGTTTTGGGGGTCTTAATATAAGATGCAGATGTTCACGAAAACAAATTTATTCACAAATCACGTTATATGTACATTTTAAGCTTGAAGCTGATGTTCTTAACCCAAAAACAGAATTCTCTTCTTTTTCTCTTAATTTTTTTTATCACTTTTTCCCAACAAATAATGTATGTTGTAGATTTTAGAGCAGCTTAAGGAGCATGTTTTGAGGTGCTTCTTCATTAAATAAAAGTAAATAATCATGTAACGGAAGTTAAGAAAGGCCAACTGTACTGTGTAATATTAAAAGGGAAAGTGTCAATTATAAAAAAAAAAATGTATATTTGTGAAATTGAATATGACCTACGTACTAATGTTTGATATTATTTTGATTCAGTATCCTAAATCTGATTGAACATTGTATTAATTTGTAGCAATTATATACTTCTTAATTCCAGATAAGTGAAATCCAAACTTTTTCCATATCTTTAATTTCAGGATCATAAATAATAAGATCAATATTTCTAATGACGGGGATATTTTGATTTAACATAATATTTAATACATATCCAGGATGGTGCTTCAATTAGTTTTTCCTTTCATCCAGATAACTTATAATGGGTTGACTTAAGAATTGGGTTGCCCCATCCAAGTGGCAATATAGCACCAAGTATGGTAACCCAGACTGCTTTCTCATCTCCTCGCTGTGTTATTTTCATTTCAGAGCCTGCTCTTATGTAACTCTTTTGTTACGTTTTAATGCGCCTAATTTCTATTGTTTCTGTGTTTAAATGCGCTAAATTTGTATTGGTTCTGTGGTTAACGGTACTTTTAACGAAACATTCAAACTGGTTAGACTCCTTTTTTGCCATTTTCGCCTGAGGATATTATTTGATGCATTTCTGTATTGTTTTTGTGTGTGTGAATGAGGGGCTTATAAGTAATAAATATGAATGTTCGGTGTGTAAGAATGATATGCATCTGGTCGAACGTACAGATTGACCTGATGGAAATGCATCCAACAGCTAAAGTAGGTACTTATTGACAGATAAAAACTATTTATTTATCAAAGTCATAATTTATCAGCTAATATTCAAATAAATTAAAAACCAAGTACAAATGAAAGGTGAAGGTCAAGATAATAGTTTTTACACAGTGCCTAGAATTTAATTTTAATCATTTTCTTAATTTGGTTGTTTGTGAATTTAAGTATTTTCTCAGCTTTACCTTTTAATTTCACTCCTGCTACGAATATTTTATGAATTGCATCATTCAGGTATTGTGCTAACATAATTATTTTTTATGAATTGTGTAAATAACCATGTTATAAATATCCTTTCTTTGTGTTATTTTCTAGTACCTCAAGTTTTTGACTATACACTGTATTATTTAACTTATTGTTTGAAATTTTATACCATTAAATTATTTGAGCTTTTCAATAAGTAGGCTACATGTTGTTACTCACAACTTTGATGGGAGAAGAAACATATACCTTGCATTTCTTATGGACCTAATTGTTTCAAAATTGCTGGTGAGTGTGCAAAGTTTTATTTTTTGCAGTGAGGAATCAGTTATGCATTCTGATGATGTTGATGGTGCCCTCTATTCATTCATTAAAAAACTTCATGCTTAAAATAATTCATAAAATGTTAAATATAAGTAATTTGTAGTCTACATCCATAATAACATTATAAAATAAATATGTACATTAATTTTGTTTTATTTCAATATTTTACTTTAATTTTCTAAAATATTAAATTAAGGACAATATTATGAAAAAGTGCAAAATGTTTTGAAAAGCTTGTGCAATTGTTGAATATTTGCTATATATGCTATGTTACTATATAATGGTTTAACTATCGTATTAGTCCCAACTAATTAAGAGAAAAACAAAGATTATTTTATGCAAGAAATGATTAAATCTGTTTTAACTTATGCCTCAGAGACCGTAACCATGACAATCAAGAAAGGAAAGTCTTGGCAATTTTTAAAGGATATTTTTGGTGATGTTATGGAACACAACAATTGGGAAAAGAGATGAAACTTCGAATTATACAAAATCTTTAAAAGGATTACAATATCAAGTCCATAAATTTTGCAGGAAGGAGATGGGATGGCCACCTCTTAACCCTTTAACGGACAGTGGTTTCGTAGCAAAACCACCTATTAAACATCTTTTTTTTAAACTTTACTTTTTGGAGTACTTTATTTTATCTTTTTGTAAATATTTATGACTCCAATCTAATACATCTGTGATATATGGAAACCAATCATGTAGAATCAAGAGCTTTTGCAATTAAAAAAAAACTTTTGGGGGACATGGATGAGTTTTCGATTATATATATATATATATATATATATATATATATATATATATATATATATATATATATATGCATGTATGTATGTATATATTGTATATATATATATATATGTATATGTATAGATATATATGTATATATATATATATGTATATGTATGTATATGTATATGTGTATATATGTATATATATATATGTGTATATGTATATATATATATATATATATATATATGTATGTATATATATGTATATATATATATGTGTGTATATATATATTAAAGTTTCTGTACTTGAGAATTCAGATTCAATTTATTTTACTTATGACCTCAGATAAAAGTATCTATACAAACAACACTTTTTAGTTGTTAAGCTATTTATTTATAATACCAGTTTCAGGATTATCATTTATTTTCTTCCATAATAGTTAAACATTTAAAAAGGCATAATGTTCAAGCTCTAGAAGGGTAGGGGTTAGTCAGTTAAACTACTTCTCAAACCCTAATTTGGTATTCTCTATGGCAAACCCTTCTAAGGAATGTAAAATTTTTTTTATATATTTTACATATACAAGGCTTTCAGATAACATTTATAAACAAATTACATTAAATTCCCATGAATTTATTTTGGTGACCTTTAAAGAGTTAAGAATGCATGCAGAGAGAACACCTATTAAGATCTTCAGTGCGACTCATTTGTGTGAAAAATCAAGAAGTAGACCTATTGAAATATGGAGTAATGGAAAGACTTCTAGAGAAAGCCCAGGCCCACAAAGGGATTATATGTCAATGTTGATGATGATGATGATGAAATATCTTATTACAACTTTTATATAATTCCACAATATATTATATTTACTATAATGTTTTCTTGTCTTAGTATATGTATGTTATTAAGTAGGAAAGCTAAATGAAATGTTCTCCACATTTTGAATTATATCAGTTTTCTGTTTTGACTACATCCCATTTTAGAACTTACAATGAAATTGATTCTAGAGTCTACTCATAATTTGCATTATTTCACAATAACAGTAAAAAAATAAAAGTTTGCAGTTGTATGAAAATTAACTTTCTTGATTTCTACAGAGAAGTTAGAACTTTTTTAAAATCTGTCATGTTTTAGTCTGTAAAGTCAGCATTTTAAAACCTCAGATTAGCTTTCGTCCACCATAAAATACTAATAAAACAGCATTATATCTCTGCTTCAAAACATTTACTTACCCTTAAAATTACAATAATTATGTATCATTTTGAAACTTATTCTTTCCAGCCGAATTTGGAGAAATTAAGTAGTATATTTTTTTCTCTTTTACAGGTTACATTCATTTTAGAATGTTTCTCTACAATTAGTACTGAAAGGTTGAACAGAATACTGATCTGATTTCTGTGTGCAAAGGACTTGTACTTCATTGAAGAAATGTTTACATTAGTAAAAAATTATTGAGAAATAAATAGAATTCTGATATATGTTTAAAAAAAAAATTTTATATTTCAGCTGTATTATAATCCTTTCCTAATAAAATTGTTGACAAAATCTGCTGCATTGTGTTAAATTTCGTGTTTCTGATCTGCAGGTGGGAGATAAAAAATTTTATTATGTAATTATAGGTAACAGACATTTGCTTAAATGTGGATGAGATATGAGAAAACTGTTATAAAAATAAAAAATATAACAATGTCTCAATTAATAATCATAGGCTTATGGATTGTTTAGGTGTGATTTACAGGAAAGCACCTTCATAATAAATACGAAACACTTATTATTGAAAATCTTATTTGTTGTTGATATGGATAACATTGGTTTAAACCATTTTATTTTATTAGATTCAAAGGAAAGTCCTTTTGCATGTAATATTTGTCACAAATCATTTTTTTCAAAATATCAGTTAGATAAACATTTGTGTTCAAATGTTAAAAAAAAAAAAACATTTGTTTGTGATGTATGTAAAAAAGGGTTTTCTGGGAGTTCTCAATTAATAAAACATCTTCATTCCCATACTGGTGAGAAACCATTCTCTAGTGATATATGTAATAAAGCATTTACTGAGAATTTGAATTTTGAGAAAGATCTTCATTCTCAGTCAGGTGAGAAACCATATCCCTGTGATGTATGTAAGAAAGCATTTCCTGTGAAATCTGCCTTGATGATACACTTTCGTTCCCATACTGGTGAGAAACCATATTCTTGTGATGTATGTAAGAAAACATTTTCTATGAAATCTAACTTGAAGAAACACCTTCGTTCCCATACTGGTGAGAAACCATTTTATTGTGATGTTTGTAAGAAAGTATTTTCCGAGAAATTTACCTTGATAAGACACCTTCGATCCCATACTGGTGAGAAACCATTTTCTTGTGATGTGTGTAAAAAAGAATTTTCTCAGAATTCACAAGTGAAAAGACACCTTCGTTCCCATACTGGTGAGAAACCATTTTCTTGTGATGTATGTAAGAGAGCATTTTCTGAGAAATCTCACTTGATAGCACACATTCGTTCCCATACTGGTGAGAAATCATATTCTTGTGATGTATGTAGGAAAGCATTTTCTGAGAAATCTAAGTTGATGAGACACCTTCGTTCCCATACTGGTGAGAAACCATTTACTTGCGATGTATGTAAGAAAGCATTTTCTGACAAATCTAAGTTGATGACACACCTTCTTTCCCATACTGGTGAGAAACCATATTCTTGTAATGTATGTCAGAAATCATATCCTCTAAAATCTACCTTGATGAAGCACCTTCGTTCTCATACTGGTGAAAAGCCATTTTCTTGTGATGTATGTAAGAAAGCGTTTTCTGTGAAATCTTCCTTGATGATACACTTTTGTTCCCATACTGGTGAGAAACCATATTCTTGTGATGTATGTAAGAAAGCATTTTCTGAGAAATCTCACTTGATGACACACATTCGTTCCCATACTGGTGAGAAACCATTTTCTTGTGATGTTTGTAAGAAAGCATTTTCTGAGAAATCTACGTTGATAAAACACCTTCGTTTTCATACTGGTGAGAAACCATTTTCTTATGATGTGTGTTAAAAAGCATTTTCTCAGAATTCACATTTGAAAAGACACCTTCGTTCCCATACTGGTGAGAAACCATTTTCTTGTGATGTATGTAAGAAAGCATTTTCTTTTAAATCTTGCTTGATGAGACACATTTGTTCCCATACTGGTGAGAATCCATTTTCTTGTGATGTGTGTAAAAAAGAATTTTCTCAGAATTCACAAGTGAAAAGACACCTTCGTTCCCATACTGGTGAGAAACCATTTTCTTGTGATGTATGTAAGAAAGCATTTTCTGAGAAATCTCATTTGATAGCACACATTCGTTCCCATACTGGTGAGAAACCATATTCTTGTGATGTATGTAGGAAAGCATTTTCTGAGAAATTACGTTGATGAGACACCTTCGTTCCCATACTGGTGAGAAACCATTTACTTGCGATGTGTGTAAAAATGAATTTTCTCAGAATTCACACTTGAAAGTACACCTTTGTTCCAATACTGGTGAGAAACCATTTTCTAGTGATATATGTAATAAAGCACTTACTGAGAATTCGAATTTTGAGAAAGATCTTCATTTTCAGTCTGATGAGAAACGAATTTCTTGCAGTGTATTTAACAAAGCCTCTTCTAAAAATACTTCTTGAAATGTTCATATTTGTTTCTATAATGGTCACAAACTATTTTTTGTGATGTTTGTTAGAAAGCATCTTCATCTCATATTGGAGAGAAACTATTTTCTTGTGATGTATATAAGAAGGCATTTTTCCAGAGCTCTGTATTAAAATACATTTTCCTTCCCATACTGGTTTACAAACTGTTTTCTTGTAATATATGTCATAAAGTATTTTCTTACAGTTACAACTGGAAAAAACATCTTCATACCCAACCTAGGTTTCCTCGCCTAGGAAGAAACAGTTTTCTTCTGTGTATGGAATAAACATTTGCTAAAAAATACACAAGTTCCTCTTTGTATTCACAGTTAGTTAAAATCCCTTGCGGGAATGTATTTATGAAATCATTTTTGAAAAAACTTCAGTATAAAAGCATGATTGTCGAACAGTTGCCTGTAGCGTTAAAAATGGTTAGTAAAAATATTTTTCACACTGGTCAGCATTTTTTTATGCTAGTATGGACAGTTCTTGATGAATAGTTTTTTTTTTAAATTTGTTTCTGTTTTATTTTAATTTTGTTGTATATTAAATTAGTTTTTTTTAAAAAAAAGAGGATTGTTGTAAGCTACTGAAAATTGTGTGTGGATATTCTACTGAAATTTTGTATAAATTGTGATGTGGGACGGGGGGGGGGTTGTATGCAATTTTCTATTAGATATGTAGATTTTATGGGTTGATCTCTTGAGATATATATGCAAATGAAATTTTTTCTAGCTTTCATTTTATTAAATTTTGGCTATTAATAAGTTGCTGTATAATAACCTATAATATACTTAAGACTTATTATATGCATATGCTATTTTGACTATAGAAATTTAATATTTTACTACTTATAATGTTTAATAAAGATTTTATTTCAGTTTAATTCTTAAAAATGTTATTTCTAATGTCATTCTTCCTCCCAAATGTATTTCTGTGTTATTAGTGTTGAGCACATTATATTTTGAAGTTGGACTTATGAGGAAATAATTTCTATGTAAACTGTTTGTATTATTACAAAATAACAGTTAAAAAGGTTGTAGTTTTAAGAAAATTAACTTTTATTTGTGAAATAAAAGTTACTCTATAAAAGTTGGTCAGTAATATTAAAAATTTTGTGTTTTCCAAAATTTGTTCCTTAAAGTTAGTAGTTTCAACCTTCTGAGTCTTTTATGCCTGAGTATGCCAGAAGTTTTCACATATAAATGAATACAGACATAATTCATTTAATAATACCGAATTTGTGTCCGAGGTCATTTCTCCGTGAAATTGCACTTTCTCAAACAATCAGAGAACCCTAAGCATATCCAAGACATTGAAAAGTACTTCCATCCGTTTTAAAAGATTATCAAAATTTTGGGAGAAAATCACAATATTATCTATGTAGGTCTGCGAAAAGCCGCTGCATGTTCTTAGCACCCTATTTATCTCGCTGAAAAGTGCTAACACTCAACCAAACCGAATGGCATAGGTGGAAAAAATTAGAAAACTGTTTGAAATTATGATGTAATTAAAAAAGAAAAGATCATATATATATATATATGAAATTTAATACATATATATATATATTATACTACAAAGAAATGAAGGAAAAAATAAATTTTTTAATTACTACCTTAACAAATGGATAATAGACTTTAGAGAATTTTGTGTTAGACAATTTGAAGACGCTATAAAGTCGATACATGTATTTCATGAGTTCTCGATGTGCAACACTTTTTTGTGTGACTGTGATCAGTCTCTTGTTCTTTAAATCTATCAGACTACACAAAGTACTTGCATCAATATTGATCCAGCAGTTGTTAATAGCACTGATGAAATCTAGCATTCAATTGATTTGTCTTGTATTTTTGTAAACATTTCGAATTAAAATTCCCCAAAGATACATTGTATTACATTCAGATGGGGCTACTAGCTGGCCATTGAAGGCATTTCATCTGGTTAGTTACCAGCCAAGATTTCCTTAGAAAACTGTTTATTTCTGCTTTAAACCTTCCTATTTTTCTAGCAATATTAGAACTATACATTGCAGCTTCTTTTGAAGTTTATATTTGTATTTGTTTCTAATGGCATAGCAATTCTGAGGTACACCAGCGAACTTTAATCTATCTTCTTCCTCTCGTCTTCTGCTTTATCCTTTCCCTTTTCTCCCTGATTGTGGTTACTTCTTCGTTGGTGAGGGCTTTTCTTCTGTTGCTATGTTCTGTTCTGAGCCTCACGCGAATGGTTAATTGCCTATGTGTGGAAACCCGTGTCAAAGTAAATAAAGATTCTGGTAATTGAGGGGATTTCCTTGGAGCAAATCATCTGTGTGGAATTTCCATTTTGACGGGGATTTTTCAATCCTTTACTTCACCTTCAGCTTTGCTTAAATGGGAGGTACATATTGGTCCACATGTATTAATCTTCTGGAACCAAAATTTATTTTATATTTTTAATTTTAGTGACTTGTTTTAATATTTTAGAATTATTTGATTTTGAAAAGATCACCAACATACATCGTAGTAGTCCTTCGAAGCAGCGTCTAGCAAAGTATCGGCTTCTAATGCATTTTCTGGGGAACGTCACAGACACTTCTTAGTGCATGCTGCATCGATTAACATTATAACAAGTGGAGATAACTGACAAGTGGCTGACTTGATGATATGAGGTCATATTAATCTTAGATTCTCAAACAAAGCTAGACAAGTTGTTTTTTACTAGTTGAATATTGTCACTCCTTAAATTAAAAATACACAAAAAGTTCAAAATCAATAGAAGATCCAAAGGGCCTGGTCCTTTTAATAAAGTCCAAGCAAATTAAAATATGAGCCAGGGTTACCCTGTGAGCCCCACACTAAATGCTCTTAGAATGATCATCTGTCCCTGCTTGAAAGTGAGTGTTCTGACATGGCCACTCTTAAAGCGCGAGAAGGCCGTTTGATATTTTGTAGGCGAAAACCTAAAGAACCACTTGGGCTTCTTCCAAAATACCACAGGTAATTGAGAGAAATTCTTCCAAGTCAATTCCATTTTCCTAATGGAGGAAATCTCACTATATGTGAGAGCCCCTTAAAGGCTAACCCCCAACTGGGAGCCTTCCTGACCAGGTAGTCAACGTCTTCATTTACGTGACTTCAATATGCGATGGTATACATTGAAAATTGATAGTGTGTCCAGAAGAAATCTGGATGAGAAGATCTAAAATGTCCAGGTTTGTTTTCTTTCCTATCGCAGTCCATTTAGGTGTTGTATTGAAGCACAACTGTCAGTCATGATCCATGTAACGCACCCTCTTTACTACCGGTGCGCTACGTTTTAGCGTGAGACCTGCCCGCCTACTTTTACTGGGGCAGGTACGTTCTTAATCTGTCGCTGGGATGCATTACTTTTAAAATAATTCATCGGAAACTTCTTACAGACGAAACAACGATTTATTTACACAACATAAAAAAATAAAACAATTAAAGAAAATGACATCTCATAATTGAGTCTCAGAGCCAGTCCTAGCTAAATATTTTAAAGTGACCGAGCATTCACTTTCCTTTCTACATCAGCGCAGAGAGATGTTTTCCGGCTGCTGGCCCAATCTCGACTCTCCCCATCTCTCTTCTCTGCTGAACTCCAGCCCCCTTCCTTCTTGGGGGGGGGGTTGTCTGGAAACTTGAGCCCTGCCGAAAAGGGCATACACTGCTCCTCCGAGAACCTGCAAAAACATCCACCAGTGCCTCCGAAAAACGTTATCAGCCCCCTTTGCCGGCCGGCTTCTTATTTCTCCTAAGAAAAGCCGCGTGGAAGGGGTCAAAATGGGGCGATTCTCCCAATGTCATTCAGAGCACACAAAGTCGTGGGTGCAAATTCCTTACATGCCCCCCCCCCCTGGCTTGAAATTAGCGCTCAAAAGGAGCCTAATTTCAACACCACCCACGACCAAAACGGTGGCAGCAGAACCGAAACTCTGTTTCCCCCTGCCCTTCTCATGATAAGGTGCAAAGGTAAAAACTTAGATCTGCCAAGAAGTACTAAACACAAAAAAGAACTTAAACCTAATCAAAATTAAATTTCAATACATACATGCACACAAGAAAAAAAATAAAAACCAATATGGAAACACCTTTAGAAAATTAAAACACACTAAGCAAATAAATAGTGACAAAAAAAATATTAAAGAAACCGGTGAGGAAGCACTCATACTAAGATAAATATAAGCTTTAAAATATTAAAATACCAAACAATAGTTACAACTAAGCTTCGCTCACCACCCGAGAAATGGCACTCGCCGCGAGATGTTGTGCATCTGGCTTATGAGAGAATAAATAATTCAGCTTCATCTTGAATTTGGCTTTCCCCCACCATGTCAAAATCTCCTTAAAATCCAACGTTTGGTCCCAAACGTTGCCCCTTATCCAAATATTCACTGGGTGACGAACCACGAAACCTTTAACCCTTTTCAAAATTCTAGGCCTGCGTTGGCCAAAGCAAACAGGATCCCTTTGACACTTGACGAGCATCTTTGTCATCCGAAAATTCCCAAACGCTACTCTTGCCGTATCCCCCGCCTTTTCCTCAAACGCAAAGTCTTCCCATCCGGTTATTACCACGGAAAATCCGCCCTCTGAACAATCCCGATCCACATGTCTGTTTCTGACTTCGGACCCCGTAACCATTTCTCCGTTCAACTCCAAATCCAATCCTTTCCATTTTTCCGCCCCGTTCCTTGCAACTCGCTCCTCGTTGCTCTCTAATTCTTGGGTCACCCCCTTAACCACGGAGCTTCCCTCGTGACGAAACGGACACTCCGAGGAGCTTCCATCCCCCTCGTCATTCGGCGCTAAGTTCACTAAGAAGTTTATTTTCCCCCTTAGCCCCCCAACTTGTTCGTTCTCGCGAGCGATGCCTATCCGAAAGGGAATTTGATGTTCCCCTTCTTCTAAGGGCTGTAAGTCAGTAACCTGGGGGTGGGTTTTCTCCCTCAGACCAACAACGCGCCTCTCCTCCCCCTCGGAGGGCGAAACTAGGTTTTTCTCCCCTATCGCCTCGACGTCCGGCGCGGCGCTCTCCAGGGAAAAACCGGTTTCAAAATTATCCCCACTAACCTTCTCCCTCGTAGTTTTTTGGGCATCCCCCAAGCTTCTACAGGGGAGGGCTTTCGGGATGGCCTCTTCGTCGCTTCCCTGACCTTGAGAAAAATCCCTATTTGGCAGCCCTTCCTCCGCTTGACCCGCGAGCTCTGATTCTCCCCGATCTACCGTTACCTCGCCCCCCAGCGCTTTCCAGAGTTGCGGAGGCAACAGGGCCTCTTCGCCCAAGTCCTTCGCTGACACCTTTTCACCCGTGCAACAACAAGGCATTTTTTCTCCCTCAGAGAGCGAAACCAGGTTTTCCTCCCCCCTCGGAGTGACCCTCGGCTCACTAGTTAGGGAAAAACTAGGTCTTGCCAATTCCATCCCCTCCGAGAAATCCCTACGGATATCTTTGCTCCCACTGAGGTGAGCCCTTGGGATAGCCTTTTCGGTGTTCCCCATTTCTTGAGAAAAATCCCTGTTCGGTTGCTTTTCCGCGATTCTCCGGGTATCGGGTTCCTGCCTCGCTTCGCATATGAAGGGGGGAGACTTCGAATGAGCTGTTCCTCCGCACCCTTTCCCCCGAGGAAAATCCCTATTAACCTTTCCTTCCCTCGTTTCCTTGCCCTTACTGGGTTGAGTTTTTCTGTAAACTGTTTCGTTCTCTCCTGTTTCCTTCGCACAAACCCTAGTCTGCTGTCTTTCCTCAGTTTTTCTTGAGAGCGTCGATTCTCCCTGATAGCCTGCTAACCAACCCCTCAACGTTTTCCCTTGTTGAGAAGGCAACCGGGCCTCTTCGCACAAATCCCCATCGGTTATTTTACCGTGATTTGGTCCTGCGTCGCCCAACAGAGATCTCCGACCTACGCCCTCAACGTTCCACCGCAGCCTATCTTTCTCGGCCTCCAAGCTTTTGGCGTAAATATGTCAATTCCTGCTCTTGGTGTATCCTACGCCTGTCCTGCTCTTCGCGGCTCTTGAGCTTCTCGCACCTCGCAAGATATTCCTGCTCCTTCCTTTCTTCCACGATTCCTTCGAGCAAAACCTTGGCTGTTTCCTCGTCGAAATCCTCGGCCGCTTTTATGATTTTTATGAGTGGTAATTTGCCCATCTCCCCAGAAGCTTCAACTTCAAACTTTAATGCCAGCTGCACAAGATCTGCCTTTCTGGCCCTGATCAGAACATCCATTTTAATAATAAAATGCTTATCTACCCTGCAGCTATTTGAGAATAATTCTAAAGCTTCAACACGAGCAAATACCCTTAAAAAAATCACACGATACCTTCTGTAGCAGAATTAAACATTATACACAAGCAAAACAGGATATTGATGAGCCTAGCATTTTATATATAGCATTAACACTAAATACATGCAAAACACACTGAAATAATGAACTGAGTAACGAAAATAAACACAACAATAGAAACGCGAAGCCTACCCCAAACTAAACATTTCCTAATTCGCGCGCGACCCTTTGCACCGAATTAACTTAGCATGAGAAAAACAGGGAAGAAAACGAGCACAGTTCATGCGCCTACCTTTTCTGACGATCATCACGATCACTACGAAGAATGGCACGTTATCTTGCGTCCGTAGTTCTCTTCACAGCTTCCCAAACGCTCCCTGGGCCGATGATTCACTCCTGGGACACTGGGTCGTTCTCGCAGTTGCCGATGATTCACTCCTGGGACACTGTCTCGTTCTCGCAGTTGCCGATGATACCTCCAGTTTCTTGCCGTAGTCTCCAAATTTCCGACGTTTCCTTTTTCCGCATCCAGGTGACAGATCCCGCTATCTGACACCACGATATGTAACGCACCCTCTTTACTACCGGTGCGCTACGTTTTAGCGTGAGACCTGCCCGCCTACTTTTACTGGGGCAGGTACGTTCTTAATCTGTCGCTGGGATGCATTACTTTTAAAATAATTCATCGGAAACCTCTTACAGACGAAACAACGATTTATTTACACAACATAAAAAAATAAAACAATTAAAGAAAATGACATCTCATAATTGAGTCTCAGAGCCAGTCCTAGCTAAATATTTTAAAGTGACCGAGCATTCACTTTCCTTTTCTACATCAGCGCAGAGAGATGTTTTCCGGCTGCTGGCCCAATCTCGACTCTCCCCATCTCTCTTTTCTGCTGAACTCCAGCCCCCTTCCTTCTTGGGGGGGGGGGTTTGTCTGGAAACTTGAGCCCTGCCGAAAAGGGCATACACTGCTCCTCCGAGAACCTGCAAAAACATCCAGATATGTAATTCTCTCTCAATTTAATATGCCTATTGCAAGCTCTCTTTTAGCGTTAAGCTCTGATCTAAAAACCAAGCAAAAGTTGATATGCCTTATTTTAAATCTACAGAACAAAGTACTAGTTGGAATGTACACTCCACTGCCAGAAATTCACTTATCACCTTTGATACCATCATTTTATACTTTCAAAAAAGAGATTTTGGGAATACATTTCTAATCTCTTGGGCTAGTTCCTTGATGAGAGCCAGATTCTCAATATTTTTCTTTACACTAGTCAAAATGATCTCATGAAAGTAAATTCCACCAAGTTTCACTTCAGCTCCTAAACGATATAGGTAATGAGACACTACATTTCTAGAGGGAAGTCCAAGCATTTTAGCGTAAGAGAATGGGCTAAGCTTCTTCAAGTGTTGGTTATTTGTCCAAGTATAACGGTAAGCAGAGATTCTACGTTGATCCTTGTAACTAAAGAGCTTGTGGTATTTGGAGAGATAATAACTTCTTAATGAAAGAGGAGACTACTATGTTATTTGGAAAATCAAACAAACACCTGGTACAATTCTAGCCGCACTGAACTATACTCTTTCAAATTTATTTAGATTAGTACTAGAAGCACAGGAAAGAAGGGAAAACTATACTCTAGTATTGGCTTAACAAAAGAAATGTAGGTA